>KZ805339.1:5704-249250 GCA_003073855.1 Periconia macrospinosa | reverse complement strand
CTCTGAGAGACAGGATCTTGCAATCCTTGATCTTCATCTTCGTCTTGGTGTCCAAGGTGTATGTCCGTTTGTGTTGCTAGAGGAGGCACGACTGTGTGATGAGATAATTTCTCCGTCTGTGCTGTTGGAGAAATAATACTAGGTAACGCATGTGTTGCGCTCCACTGTAACGCTACCTGCTTTTGCGCTTCGCTTAGACCTCTAAATAGGGTTTGTGGATTGACACTTTGCTGCGGTAGATGTAGACTTAGGGGTTGCGATGGGAGAATTGGGGGTCGCGGTGGGAGAATCGGGGGTCGCGATGGGAGACGTGACTGGAGTGAGGGTTGAGGTGGCGAGATCGAGGACGGGGATGGTACGTGAGGTCGCTGAGTATGTGATTGTGCACTGTTTACTACAATTAGTATATTACTAAAGTCTAGAATCTTGCATAGATAAACTTACCGTGCGTGCTTCTCTGGATTTCGTTTCATAGATCCGTGCAACCAGGAGACTTCCCATGGTTCGGGATCCCGCTCCAAGGCGGTGATCTGCTTTCGAGACGATCGGCTAGGTCGTAACGAGCGCGGCATCTTTGCTTTCTATGCATATGCCTTGGTTGGAAAGCTGTAGATGTAAGAAGTGAAGGCGGATACATCGTGAAATTAGTGTAGAAGCTCTTAACTTTAGATAGCAACTGCGTTGTACTAGTAAGTAAAATATAGGAAGGTGAGGACTACAAAATAGTAGAAATGGCTAGCGGTTTATTAAAAACCGCTAATCCCGATTTGGCGCAGGAGATGACGTGGTTACTCAGCAGCTCAACTTCAAGAGCTCTATTACACCTTGGCTTTCTTTGGCGCGAACTCCCATTGCGCGTGAGCAGCCAGTACACCCTGGAGATCAAAATGAGGGCAAGAGGAGTATATGTAACCACAACACATTGCTTTGTTACCTACCTACCTCTTTCGCAATCAACTAAAAATTGGTGCCTTCTCCAGCAGAGACGCCGTTGACCATTCACAAACGAACATGAATCTACCGGCGAAGATAAGCGAAAGCCCAACAGCAACTTACTGCACAGTGCAGGGCAGCATCATGGTTTGATGGCGATAAACATTTGAATAACTATTACTTGCATCTCGGGATGACAAATGTACAGCTAGCCATGGACAGGCAAACAAATCTTTGGACAAGACACAATGGGTCCTGCCCTGCCCTGCCTATGTAGGTAGTACTTGTATGCCCTTTTTCGGCCCGGGTTCTAACGTTAGATAGCATCGCTCTCTGAAGACGATGCCGGGGTTCGGAGGGGAGGAGGGGAAGCGGGCGCCGGTCACCGAGGGGCAGCCAGGTACCTACTTACATAAGATACATAGGTCTAGGTACCTGCTCAGTCCTCGGGAGCTGCGACATGCCTGAGACGATTTTGTGTTGATGTCCAAGGACTAAGAGTTTTGATTTGGGGTCATGCCGCATGCGGCTCCAACTCTGGTGGAAATGCAACCCATTCGCACCACGACTGGTAACATAACGTACGTGAAGAAACAGGCAAGCAGGCAAGCAAGCAAGCAAGCACATTGCTGCGCAGGGCGATAAATTGGGGATTTCACTCAGGCTGTATGTACAGCGTATGACATACCCGCCGGTTTGAAGCGGAGAAAGACCCACGGAGATATGGCTGGGCTCGAATTGGGAATGCTTAGTGAGCATGTATGTACATACATCAACGAAGACGCACAAAGCTTGCTGGCTGCCCATCTTTTGAGGGACTGACAATTTTATTTTTGCTTTCTGCCTTGGGCTGCTTCTGTTTGCCTACCTAGGTACTTTAAGTAGTTATAGGCCCGAGAACATCGCCTTTTGCCGTCCCTGAGCGAGATCACAGTGACGGTGAAGCTAGTGCCTCTCATTCTACGTCAACCAAAGCACCCTGGCCCACCGGCCGCAACAGCCCCCGACCCGGACAGAAAGCTTTCTTGCACAATCCCCAATCTCTCCAACTATCCGTTGCATCCGCGCCTCTTACCAAGCTTACTCCTCTATCTTTGTACCTATCTTGACTCCTCGCAGCACTTTTCCTCCCAGCATCATCACCATCCCACCAGAGATCCAGCAAGGCTGCCCCTCCCCCCACCACCAGCGCGCACAATGGCCAACACAGTGATCTCCTCTGATGTTGGCGACAATGCCGGGTACGTCCGACTTGGAATCTTTCTTTGATTTTATTTCCTTCTCATGCCACCGTGCGGGAATGCACGCAGCCGCATCCCACCAGCTCGAGTTCCACGCGCTGGGTCGATGCTGTTGGTCTTGCTCGCTCTGCCCCTCCTCCACTCCATCGCGGGGCACCTCCGGAAGAATTGAAACTGACTTGCGGTGGCCAACAGCACCATGGAGCTCAAGGACAACACCATCATCGTCGTCCTCGGAGCTTCTGGAGATTTGGCAAAGAAAAAGACGGTACGTATCAATTCTCTTTGTCGCTGAGACCTATCGCTGACCTGGACCCAGTTCCCCGCTCTCTTCGGCCTCGTAAGTATCATCAACCGCCACCGGCAGCATGCTTTGAATTAACACGCGTCGACCAGCACCGAAACAATTTCCTCCCCAAGAATGTCAAAATTGTGGGATACGCCCGGACAAAGATGGACCACAGCGAGTACCTTCGCCGGGTGAAGTCCTACATCAAGACACCCACAAAGGAACTCGAACAGCAATTAGAGGAGTTCTGCAGCTTCTGCACATATGTCTCCGGCCAGTACGACCAAGATGAATCCTTCATCGAGCTCCGAAAACACCTAGAACAGCTCGAACAGGGTCGCAAGGAGACAAACAGGGTGTTCTACATGGCTCTTCCCCCCAGTGTCTTCATCACAGTCTCCCAGCACCTGAAGCGCAACTGCTACCCAACCAAAGGCATTGCTCGTATCATTGTGCGTCCTCCCATTCCTCTAGCGTGTGCAAATGTGCTGACCATGGTGCAACAGGTTGAGAAGCCGTTTGGCAAAGATCTCGCTAGTTCGAGAGAGCTTCAGCGGGCGCTTGGTCCCGACTGGACCGAAGATGAAATCTTCCGTATTGACCACTACCTTGGAAAGGAGATGGTGAAGAACATTCTGATTCTGCGATTTGGCAACGAGTTCTTTGGCGCCACTTGGAACAGGAACCACATCGACAATGTGCAGGTAGGGAATGCGTCCCAAGCATCAAAGCATATCTAATTGTACGGCAGATCTCCTTCAAGGAACCTTTCGGCACGGAAGGGCGAGGAGGTTACTTCGATGAATTCGGCATCATCCGGGATGTCATGCAGAACCGTTAGTCATTATAGACTCGCAATGAGTAATCGGCTCGCTAACACGATGCAGACTTGTTGCAGGTCCTCACCCTTTTGACCATGGAACGACCAATCTCCTTCTCTGCCGAAGATATCCGAGACGAGAAAGTGCGCGTACTCCGTGGCATGCCCGCTCTCGAGCCCAAGAACGTCATCATTGGGCAATACGGCAAGTCGCTCGATGGCTCAAAGCCTGGATACAAGGAGGACGATACCGTCCCGAAAGACTCACGATGCCCAACCTTCGCTTCCATGGTGGCTTACATCAAGAACGAAAGATGGGACGGTGTACCATTCATCCTGAAGGCAGGCAAGGCCTTGAATGAACAGAAGACGGAAGTTCGTATCCAGTTCAAGGACGTCACGTCTGGCATCTTCAAGGACATCCCACGAAACGAACTCGTCATCCGCGTGCAGCCTAATGAGAGCGTCTATATCAAGATGAACTCCAAGCTGCCTGGCCTCAGCATGCAGACGGTTGTGACAGAGCTTGACCTCACCTACAGGCGGCGCTTCTCCGATCTCAAGATCCCCGAGGCATACGAATCGCTGATTCTGGACGCCTTGAAGGGTGATCACTCCAACTTTGTCCGTGACGACGAGCTGGATGCCAGCTGGAGGATCTTCTCTCCTCTTCTGCACTACCTCGACGACAACAAAGAAATCATTCCTATGGAATATCCGTATGGTACGAGCAACATAGCAGAAACCCCCATATTCTTATTCCCCACTAACTGGTTTCAGGCTCTCGTGGTCCCGCCGTCCTTGATGACTTTACATCGTCCTACGGATACAAATTCAGCGATGCAGCAGGTAAGCAGTACAAACTCGTCATTGATGCGATCCCCCGCTAACTCCTCTGTACAGGTTACCAGTGGCCTCTATCGTCCGTTGATGAGAAGCTATAAAGTCTCGTTGCTCATGCTGCTAGATAGCTCTCCGGATCGGAAATCATGATAGCCGAGAAAAGGCGTGCCTCTCGAAGCTGATCAGACTGGAAGGTTAATTGAAGTGATGACATGTAAAGCTCAGATCCATAGAAATGAAATGAAATGAATGCACACGGTTTGACAACCAACAGAGCACTCTGTAATGACCGTTTTTTCTGCACGGAAACGTGCATATCAAAAATTCCGAAAGCATACCTGCATGTGTGGTCCGAATGCGGAGGCGAAGGTGGCTGGTGAACGCCACACGGGGGCAGCGGGAGGGGCACAGTCGATGACGCCGATTCGCGGGCTTTGCAAATGGCATCATTTAGGGGCAGCGATTTTTTCTTTGATTCATTGAGTCACTATTTATTTCCTAGAGTCATGTGTTTCACGCGGAATTACTATTAAATCGCAGTTTCTGCACCAATAACTGCCGCCTCCATTTTTGTTTGTGTCTTTCTCTTTAAAGCCGGGTACCCCGCGCACCATTATTTGCTAGTTTTTTGTCTTCCTGTAACAACCACCTGATATTACCTCTCCATTCACAATGTCGCCGCCAAAAGATATCGGAATTGGTGGCATTAGCAATCTCGCGCGACAGGTTTCTAACAGTCTCAACCTAAGCACCTCACCAAATCTTACTTTCCATACCAGCCCAAATGCCAGCTATCGACAGCCAGCATCACTGCAAGAGCGCTCCAGTAGTGTCGCGGCAGCAGCTGGTGCAGCAGCTAAACAACTGAAGCCTTTCGACACCAAGGACATCAAGGTTCTTTTACTTGAGAATGTCAATACCACTGGCGTAGAAATACTGAAAGGCCAGGGCTACCAAGTCGAAGCGCTAAAAAGCAGTCTTCCTGAAGACGAATTGATCGAGAAGATCCGCGACGTCCATGTGATTGGCATCCGCTCCAAGACTAAGCTCACGGAGCGTGTGCTCAAGGAGGCCAGAAATCTCATTGTCATCGGCTGCTTCTGCATTGGAACCAACCAAGTCGATCTCCAGTACGCTGCACAGCAAGGTATTGCCGTGTTCAACTCGCCGTTTAGCAACTCCCGCTCCGTCGCCGAACTTGTCATTGCCGAAGTCATTGCGCTTGCACGACAACTTACCGACCGGTCTATGGAACTACACAATGGGACGTGGAACAAGGTCAGCAAGGGCTGTTGGGAAATTCGTGGCAAGACATTGGGACTGGTAGGGTACGGACACATTGGCAGTCAATTGTCGGTGCTGGCAGAATCCATGGGTATGGAAGTCATCTATTTTGATGTGTTGAACCTCATGGCACTGGGGACAGCAAAGCAGGTGCCTACGCTCAATGACTTGCTAGAGCAGGCGGACTTTGTGACACTACATGTACCCGAAACACCAGAGACGAAGAACATGATTGGCAAAGAGCAACTGGACAAGATGAAGGACGGTGCGTACCTGCTAAACAATGCCCGCGGCACTGTTGTCGACATCCCAGCCCTCATTGAAGCCATGCGCAGCGGTAAAATCGCGGGGGCTGCTCTTGACGTCTATCCCAATGAACCAGCGGGCAATGGCGACTACTTCAACAATGAGCTCAATGATTTTACCAAGGACCTTCGTGGTTTGAAGAATCTCATTCTTACGCCGCACATTGGAGGCAGCACCGAAGAAGCGCAGAGTGCGATTGGCGTCGAGGTTAGCAATGCGCTCGTCAAGTACGTGAACGAAGGTTCCACACTTGGAGCTGTCAACATGCCCGAAGTGCAACTTCGTAGCCTGACGCTGGACGAGCCGAACTGCGTGCGTGTGGTATACATCCACAAAAACGTGCCTGGCGTCCTGAGACAGGTGAACGCGGCGCTGCACCACCACAACATCGACAAGCAAAGCTCTGATTCTAGAGGGGATGTCGCCTACCTTATGGCGGATGTGAGCGAGGTCAAGGAAGATGAGATCAAGGATTTGTTCCAGAGCCTCGAGGAGCTCTCCGCAGGCATCCGCACGAGAATGTTGTATTAATTGTACTGGACGCATTGCAGGGTTGATATTTTTTATTTATTTCCTTTGACAAAGAGCGCTCGCGCGCTTCTGGCTTTCAACCCATTTTTTCCTCACGAAAAGCATTCAACATGGGCGTTAAACAAAAGGTGTATATAGGCATTACCATTGCTTCCGTAACAGTAGATAACGAAACAGAAGTCTATTTTTATAACATGGTCAATTTTTTATCTGGCAACATGAGGAGATGCATGATCAACATGAGAGTTCAATGTTAGAAATTGCACACACGTGTTTGTACGTTGCGAGTACACACACACACACACACACACGTAGCCCGTCTCCACATTCCATGACTTGGCTAGCGGTTTCAGATGAGGCCAGCACGCAGGCAGGCATAAAAGGAGGTGACAGCACCTGGAGATGAAGCGCGCAATGTGTCCTACTCATGTACTGGCCAACGACAGGGCGGGTTTTGCAACTCCAGACTAGATAGGGGTGATTGTGTTCTAGCATGAGCAAACGTACGTTGGAACTGTCGCGATGGTGTGCTGCGGCAGGTTGGTGTCATGTCTATTTTTTCCTGCCGCCACAGGACGATGGTATGCTACACTACATGGCACGGGAGACGACTAAACGTGTCTAATTGCAGTGTGTGATGTAGAGTGTGGAGATTGAAGTCTGCCTAGATGATGTGCATACAGGACATGCAAGCAGCTCGTGAGACCCTCAGCTGCGCATTCGCATGCAGGCACATGCGTGTAAGCGTACTGTGTAGTAGTTAAGTTGCAAGCAAGTCGGACGTGGAGGGCGGTTAACTAACGTTATTGTGTCCATGTACGGTGTAATATGTATGTAGTGCGTGCCTGGATCTGGATGGGTGGTCACTGGTGCTGGTCCTGGCCTTAGCACTCTTAGTGCCAAAGGGTCGGCCACCCCCGTTACCGCCTTTTGACTTAGCGGCAGAGAAAGTCGAGCGGAACCCTAATCCTACCGCCATCCTAGCCCTAAGCAAACCACGACCTCTACACCATCATCTCCACCTCCTCGACCCTACCGAACTCCCTATCCCGCGGGATGCATCTTCCACTGTGACGCTGCGATACGCTGCACGCAGTCTCCCTCCTCCACCCTCCTACGCCCACCGCCCGCCGCCGGCAGACGGCAGAATCGAGAGCAAGAAAGCAGGCAAGCAAGCAAGCAGCCGAGGAGACGGAGCGACCAACAAATTCACCCCGATTCCTCCCCGCCCAGGAAGCTGTCCTGACAACCGGACGCTCTTGAGCACCCTGAGCTGTCAAAGCTACGACCCAAATCACTAATATCACTCCACGACGAGACGACGACAACAATGGCACACATTTTCGACATTGGCACCCGGGCGTGGCAGCCAGATACGGCTGAGGGCTGGGTTGCCTCTGAACTTACCGACAAGCAGATTGCTGGAGACAAGGTCAAGCTAGTATTCACCCTCGAGAATGGCGAGGTACGTACAAACATCTCCTCCAAACAAATGCCTCTGCTGACCCGGCTCCCTCCCTTTAGACCAAGACCGTTGAGACGACCCTCACCGCCCTCCAAGATGGCAATGACCCAAATTTGCCGCCCTTGATGAACCCGGCCATGCTCGAAGCCAGCGATGATCTTACGAACCTGTCACACTTGAATGAACCGGCTGGTAGGAAGCTCTCCCTTTGATAAGCAGGGAGCCATGCTGATTTTGCGCAGTGCTCCAGGCCATCAAGCTGCGGTACCTCCAGAAGGAGATCTACACATATTCTGGTATCGTGCTGATAGCAACGAATCCCTTTGCAAGGGTTGACTCGCTATATGTTCCTGGCATGGTGCAGGTGTATGCTGGGAAACAAAGATCCTATGGCGCACCGCATTTGTTTGCTATCGCTGAAGAAGCTTTTGCGTAAGTCTTGCTTTTGTCCATCGTCTCCTTCAAATGCACTCCCTCCTCTACCGCTGCCACCTGGCTTGGCAAATGCACAGGAAGCTAACAGCAAACAAGTGACATGTTGCGAGACGAAAAGAACCAAACCATTGTCGTTTCTGGAGAATCGGGAGCAGGTAAGACCGTAAGCGCCAAATACATCATGCGATACTTTGCGACGCGAGAATCGCCCGACAACCCGGGTAAGCGGAGAGGCAAGTCGGACTCGATGAGTGAAACCGAAGAGCAGATTTTGGCTACCAACCCTATCATGGAAGCCTTTGGTAACGCGAAAACCACCCGAAATGACAACTCCTCGCGTTTCGGAAAATACATTGAGATTATGTTCAACAAAGAGACGGACATTATTGGTGCTAAGATTAGGACATATTTGCTGGAGCGGTCGAGATTGGTTTTCCAGCCGCTCAAAGAAAGGAACTACCACATCTTCTATCAGCTCATCAAGGGTGCGACAGAAGCGGAGGTGCAGGAATTCCAACTGAAGTCAGTGGAGGAATTCACCTACCTCAACCAAGGCAGCTCACCAACGATCGATGGTGTCGACGACAAGGCCGAATTTGATGCTACCCGAAAGTCACTGACCACCATTGGTGTACCCGCCGACACTCAGCATCAAATATTCAGGCTCCTCGCTGCTCTCTTGCATATAGGAGATGTCAAGATCACAGCGACGCGCACTGATTCGGCCCTCGCTCCGGATGAACCCGCCCTTGTGAAAGCCTGTGGGCTTTTGGGCATTGATCCGGTCAACTTCGCCAAATGGACAGTCAAGAAACAGCTCATCACCCGTGGAGAAAAGATTGTTTCCAATCTCACCCAACAACAAGCTACCGTGGTAAAGGACTCGGTCGCCAAATTCATCTACTCCAGCATGTTCGACTGGCTCGTAGAGCGTGTCAACGAAAGCTTAGCCACGGAAGAGATTATTGCCCAAGCTCGCTCTTTCATCGGTGTCCTCGATATCTACGGTTTCGAACATTTCGCCAAAAACTCTTTCGAGCAGTTTTGTATCAACTATGCAAATGAAAAATTGCAGCAAGAATTTAATCAGCACGTTTTCAAGCTCGAGCAGGAGGAGTATCTACGAGAACAGATTGATTGGACTTTTATTGATTTCGCTGACAACCAACCTTGTATTGATCTTATCGAAGGCAAGCTTGGTGTACTTGCATTGCTCGACGAAGAATCGCGCCTGCCTATGGGTTCAGACGAACAATTCGTTACCAAGCTCCACCACAACTTTTCTCAAGACAAGCACAAATTCTACAAAAAACCCCGTTTCGGCAAATCGGCCTTCACCGTCTGCCATTACGCTGTCGATGTCACGTATGAGTCTGATGGTTTTATAGAAAAGAACCGAGACACTGTACCTGATGAACACATGGAAGTCTTGAAAGCCTCGAGCAACAAGTTCTTGGTCGAGGTCCTTGACACGGCTGCCCATATTCGCGAAAAGGAGAGCGCTGCAACGACCTCAGCGAAAGGACCGCCTGCCCCCGGCCGTAGAATTGCCGTGAACAGAAAGCCTACGCTTGGTGGAATTTTCAAGTCTTCTTTGGTCGAGCTCATGAGCACCATCAACTCAACTGACGTCCATTATATTCGCTGTATCAAGCCCAACGAGGCCAAGGAAGCCTGGAAATTCGAAGGCCCCATGGTCCTCAGTCAACTCAGAGCTTGCGGTGTCCTCGAAACCGTTCGCATCAGTACTGCCGGATATCCAACGAGATGGACGTATGAGGAATTTGCTCTCAGATACTACATGTTGGTTCCCTCCTCCTCGTGGACTCCTGAAATCCGCGACATGGCCAAGGCAATTCTCAACAAGGCATTGGGTGCTGGAAAGAACGACGGAACCGACAAATACCAGATGGGTCTAACCAAGATTTTCTTCCGGGCTGGCATGCTTGCATTCCTCGAAAACCTCCGCTCTGCAAGGCTGAACGACGCCGCCATTATGATCCAAAAGAACCTCCGAGCCAAATATTACCGCCGCCTCTTTTTGGAGACCCGCGAATCAATCATTGCTGTGCAGGCTTTGGTTAGGGGCTACATGACTAGGGAGCGCGCAGAGGAGGCCAGGCAGGTCAAAGCCGCAACTACTATCCAACGTGTCTGGCGTGGATCCAAAGACAGGAAGCGATTCCATGAAGTCCGAAACTCAGTCATGCTATTCCAGGCTGCCGCCAAAGGATTCTTGTGCCGTAAGAATATTCTCGACACTCGTCTTGGCAACGCTGCTCGTATCATTCAACGCAACTGGAGGTCTCAACGATCACTCAAGTCGTGGCGACAATATAGGAAGAAGATCGTCATCATTCAAAACTTGTGGAGAGGAAAGACGGCCCGCAGAGAATACAAAACCCTTCGTGCCGAAGCTCGTGACCTCAAAAATATCTCCTACAAACTCGAGAACAAGGTGGTTGAACTTACGCAAAACCTGGGTGCCGCTAAGACCGAAAACAAAGCTCTCAAATCGCAACTTGAGAACTACGAGAGCCAGATCAGGTCTTACAAGGAACGCTCGCGCGGTCTCGAGAACAGACAGAAGGAACTCCAGGCCGAAGCTAACCAGGCTGGTATCGCTGCCGCCAAGTTGAGTGCAATGGAGGAGGAGTTGAAGAAGGTCCAGGGCAACCTCGACGAAAGCACCTCCAAGATCCGACACTTGCAGGAGGAAGAGAAGCAGCTCCGTGCATCATTGAAGCAGACGACAGAAGAGCTCGACTTGTCCAAGAGGAAGAGCACTGCCTTGGAGACCGAGAAGGTATCATTCAGACAACAGCTCATTGACCTCCAAGAGCAGGTGGAGATGATGAAGCGCAACGGCCCCATCAATGGCGAAATGGCCAACGGACATGCTACCATGGGTGCCAGCAGCCTCATTAACCTTGTGTCCTCCAAGAAGCCGAAGAGACGTAGCGCTGGTCCAGATCTTCGTGATCTCGACCGCTTCAGTCAAACATACAGCCCACGTCCTGTGTCGATGGCTGTCGGCTCGACTGTCCACAAGCAGAATCTTTCTGGCTCAACTTTCAACCAGAACTTCGACAATGTCGAGCTTGAGCTAGAGAACATCCTTGCTGACGAAGAAAATCTTCATGATGAAGTCACCATTGGCTTGATTAAGAACTTGAAGATTCCCTCACCCACCACTACGCCGCCGCCGACCGATAAAGAGGTTCTTTTCCCTGCTTACCTTATCAACCTTGTCACTTCAGAGATGTGGAACAACGGTTTCGTCAAGGAATCAGAGCGCTTCCTTGCCAATGTCATGCAATCGATTCAGCAGGAGGTCATGCAGCATGATGGTGATGAGGCCATCAATCCTGGCGCCTTTTGGTTGTCCAATGTTCACGAAATGCTCTCCTTCGTGTTCCTCGCCGAAGACTGGTACGAGCAGCAAAAAACTGACAACTATGAGTACGATAGGCTTCTAGAGATTGTCAAGCATGATCTAGAGAACCTCGAGTTCAACATCTACCATACCTGGGTAAAGGTTCTCAAGAAGAAGCTCCACAAAATGATCATCCCCGCTATCATTGAATCGCAGTCGCTACCTGGTTTCGTTACGAATGAAAGCAACCGCTTCCTTGGCAAACTCCTGCAGGGTAACAACACCCCTGCGTACAGCATGGACAACCTCCTCAGCTTGTTGAACAACGTCTACAAGGCCATGAAAGCCTATTATCTTGAGGACACCATCATCACGCAGCTCGTCACAGAGCTTCTTAGGCTTGTTGGTGTAACTGCCTTTAACGATCTCTTGATGAGGAGGAACTTCCTCTCCTGGAAGCGTGGTCTGCAGATCAACTACAACATCACCCGTATCGAAGAATGGTGCAAGTCCCACGACATGCCTGAAGGTACACTTCAGCTTGAGCATTTGATGCAGGCTACGAAGCTTCTTCAACTCAAGAAGGCTACTCTTAACGACATCGAAATTATCCAAGATATCTGCTGGATGCTCTCACCCAACCAGATTCAAAAACTACTCAACCAGTACCTTGTTGCCGACTATGAGCAACCTATCAACGGTGAGATCATGAAAGCCGTCGCATCCCGCGTTACCGAGAAGTCCGACGTGCTCCTCCTGACTGCCGTTGACATGGATGATTCCGGACCATATGAAATTGCCCAACCTCGCGTTATCACCGCGCTCGAGACATATACGCCTTCTTGTACGTCCATCTCTCCTACATAGTGCTAGTCCACCCAAATGAAAAATCCGCTAACATTTGTTATTTAGGGTTGCAAACACCGCGCTTGAAGCGCCTCGCCGAGATAGTGTCTAGCCAGGCTATCGCGCAGCAGGAGAAGATGGAATTCGACGACATGGAACCCTCCAATGGAGACGGGTTGAACGGACATCCGGTGATTGATGAAGAGATTGCTGCGTAAAATTCGGACGTCTTCGCTCTGGTGGAATCATCCGAAGATGCATATGTTGCCATGAAATGAAATGAGGCACAAGTGGCACCGAGAGATGGAAATTACTTGTAGTTGTAGTAGGTGTATGCCTGAATGTCTTTCTGATCTCTGTTACAACTCTTTGTTGCTGCCCTCCTCACTGTGGGCAGAATGAGCGGGCGCGTGTGGGGTCAAAGGGCGTCAAATTCGAGCGCACGTGCGTGCATTTCCTCTAGCATCACGACGTTGGCTATGTAATTTGTGGGATCAAAATTCTTCTTTTTCTTCGGTTTCTTCGAGCCAGGGTTCTTCGTGTTTTCTTTCGTCTTCTTTTCTTCGCCGGCATAGCTTTCAATCTTCAATTTTCTCAGAGAGTAGCATATGACCTTGTTGTATATCTACGAATAGTGAGCAAGATCAGAAGGTGACCGAGCGGAAGAAAGCGATACACTAATAGTGCTTCTTTTCAACTATGATCGCGCCTTTCATTATCTAGTGGAGTGGTCGGTGTTTATCCTCTTGATGTAAAGATGGTTTGGCTACGTACGCATGAATAGAGTAGGTAAGAAATACAGATAGAAGGTAGATGGAGTATAATGAACCGCCCCAAAACAAAATTATACTAAACTAAGCGTTTCCCATTAAACATTAACGATCTCATACACAAATATAAGCTGAGCTACACGCCAAGACACAGACAGGAGCCATGCTAAAAACCCGCCAGGTACAAAAGAGACCTAAGCCTTCGACGGCTCCACGGTAGACGCTCTATGGTTCCTCGCTTTCCTCCACTCATGCAAGCCTTTGGACGCGAACCCAAGCATAATCATGTACAGGAGCGTAATCGCGCCTTGGAACCCAGCCTCGGCGTAACACATGCTTTGCCACTTATTCAAAGTCTTCACCTCACTAAAGTAGACAACTTCACCCGAATACGCTACCAAAGCATTCAGTAAAGTCACGAATAGCCACAAAGCCATGTAAACGATGGAGGTGACGAGCGCGGCGATGGGGTGCCATCTCTGCTTCACGATCCCGAACGCAATGACAAAGGTGAGTGCCACGTCTGGGATGAGAGCTGCGCCGATACGCTCCCAAAATTTACTGAGGAGAGCCAGTTAGCTATATTGTCGTATGTTAATGTAGCCTTGCAGGGACGACGTGTGTGTAGTCCATAGAGGCTTGAGAGGCCGAGCAAGCGACGATGAGGAGGAGGTAAGGGTTCTTGACTTACACATTTGCGCCATTGTTGCTTACACGATCTTCTTCCCCCCATTTTTTCATCGAAACGCTTTCGGCTATAACGACGCCGACAAAGGGCAGGATGAGGAGATTCTTGATCATGTAAAGGGTGAAGTAGTGTCTTTGGATGCCTTGCCACCGTTTGTCGCTGGTGGGCTTGAAGCTGAGCTGGGCCATTGTGGTAGTTACGATATTAAAGTATTAAAAAGATGATTAGGCAGGTTGATCGACCATAAGAAGATTGACAATTAATATGACGGAAGAGATGGTTGTAGTTGAAAGCGATTGAATATGAAGTTTACCTCAAGACAATCAAGTATTTATGTTAATTCGCATTCCAAAGCACGTCAGATAGACAAGTGAAGACACAGCCCTCGAAATGACTGGGGGAGCACTGAGGATCATTGTATGTCACATGCTTCGTGTGAGCTAACGCAATGTAGGACTGGGTAACGGCCATTGGGTAGCTGTTCTACTGGGTGTCGAGTCTGATTTCATGTTGACTAAAAAAGAACGATACGAGGCGGAGTCCGGTTTGTGGGTGCACTGCCGTTCGGATCATCGTACGGGCCTGGGCAAAATCATCACAGCCTCGTTACTCATCCCTGTGTTTCAACATGCTGTCAGTGAAGATCTGCCTTGCGACGAATGGCATGGTATTGTTCAAAACATTGTTTATTATCGTGGCGTAACAGATCAGATAATATATTTCTGGCGCGCTGTATTCGCCTTGTGCCAGGACGTAGATCAAACTTGGCCTTGGATCTTATTTGTTAATGTGTTGCAGGTACACAGCACCGCTTGACGTCAGACAAGGAATAAATACTCGGTTTTTACCCCATTTCGCTGTGCAATATTTACAAAGGTAGAATATAAAATGGAGGCAAACGCAGGTTGAAACAAACGTGCACAGCGAGATGCTTTCGCTTTTAGGTCACCAAGGTTTGCGATACCTCGTTTCCGGTATCAATTATGTAGTGTACTCTCCTGCCAAGTCACTCGGAATATCTGTATGACCGCCCCGTTTCGAATTCAGACCGTGATAGTTGTCTGCGATGTTTTAGGTGCCAAATACAGGTGAACTCTTCGCATTGAAATGTTTGCTCTACGCGTAGCGTCTTGGACAAGTGATAGGTACAACGCATTGGTCACTGGTTAGGCCACGCGTTCTCTGTGTCACACTAGCTAACCATCTCACTTGACCGCTACTCGTCTCTCACTCTCGACCTCTATTCTACTAAACCCCATTAATAGCAATCTGTCAGATATTTAGGTGCCATACCTGATATATCTTAACAAACTTACGATACCAAAAGGTTGTCAAACATGATGCTGAATGCTAAGCCTTGAGCGCCGACCTGCTCTCCGACTTGGCCCCAGCTGAACTTGTGCACGGGATTGCCCTGTTATGAACACGCGACTGCAATCACCTTCAAATCCTAGATGGAAGCTCGCTAGTGGAACATAATTCACTTAAAGGCAATCACCACAACCAGTAATAAGCTATGGCGACTTCGCTGGAAACCCTCGAGTGCCCCATGTGTGGCTACGCAGTCGCACCGGGACGGGACTACGTGTTACAGTTGCACTTTGAACAAACGCATACAGATGATTCACCGTTTGTTATCGAGGACGACCCTGAGCCGCTGCCGCCATCCTTGGCTGACCGCGCTTCATCGAGCAATCACGATTCGAGGGAGGAAAGCGCCATAGACGATAACGAAAACCACGTCTTGTGCCCCGAACCTGACTGCTGTGAACTTATCCCACTGCAAGACTTTAACGATCACCTGGAATACCACGCCGGGGAAAGATTATCATTTGACGATTCGTCCACCAGAAGCTATCATTCTAAACATTCTACCTCTGCTGCCAGCAGCGCCACCGATTCGCCAGCCATGTCCTCCACCGACCTGTCCGCTTCCCGGAGGCAAGATGGGGACAGAAGAAGGAGATCGAAGAAGCACTCGAAACGAGGAAGAAGCGATACTGTCAGTAGTGAGAAGAGCACGCTGTCACGTAGTATCGCCATCTTCAATCCGTTCTCCAAGCCCGACAAGAAGGTCAGGCCTCCGAGTAACACTTGTCGTCTTGGCGTAAGTATCTTCCACATGTAGGCTCTTGTTGTGTATTGATCAAATGTAGCGCAACGAACTTGGTCCACACGCATGGGAAGACCGCATGCCACGTTGGTTGCACGATCAACTCGCCGCCGGTCCCGAGATTACCATGGTGAACCGCATCGGGCGGGACGGTCGACTGATCAAGCAAGAGAAGGTTCAGAACGAAACCCCCGGCATCATTCCTATTCTGGCTCAACTATCAGCACTAGATCGTTCCGTCAAAGAAGCTTACTATTGCCATCCATCTACTCTACACATCGGAAAGACTCCAAAGGAAGGTGGTTTCTGTGGTTACCGTAACATTCAAATGCTCATCTCTTACATCCAAGGTGCTAGAGCGCAGGGGGTGGAAGAATTTCCGGGCCGGACACCAGGAGTCCTCAAACTGCAGGATCTCATTGAAAGGGCATGGGACAAGGGAATCAACGAAATTGGAAGACAGCAGACTGGCGGTATCCGTGATACCAGAAAGTACATTGGTACACCAGAGGTAATATCGTGATCTCCTTACAGTGAGCTGTCATACTGACCTATTCGTAGGCTCAAGCTCTTTTCCTCAGCTCTCAGATCGATTGCGCAGTGGAAATGTTCAGCGATGCTCGCGACGGTTCCGTCGAAGCCCACGAAGCCCTCCTCACCGCCGTCGAAACGTACTTTGCCCAAGCCGCTACTAGAGACAATTCCAACGTATACAAAACTCTGCTTCCGCCCCTTTACCTGCAACAACCGGGCCACTCCATTACTGTCGTCGGCTTCGAGCGCCGTCATGATGGCTCACGCAATCTCATGGTTTTCGATCCAATGTACAGCACAAGTCCAGCGATGCATCGCTTGATTGGTCGTAAAAACATCAAAACAGCACGGCCGGAGGTGATGTGGAATTATCGCAGAGTTGCTAAGCAACTAAAGAAGCATGCTGCTTTCGAGATCCTTCTGTAAGCATGCATGGACACTGGGTCACACAACAGAAAACTAACAAATGTTCAGGCTGTCTGCACATCCACCTCTTTTTCCTGCTTGGGATGTATGAACTACCTGCATTATAGTCGCATTTCAGCACGATCCCCATCACATATACATACTAGTCCCACATCTTTCTTAGAAAACTCCGAGGCACTCAAACTGATTAATATTGCATATCACCCTACTTATCCCTCACGTCATCCAATAACTTGTGAGTCAACCGCTAAATCAATATACGCAGGTACTACGCCAGTTCCCGGACTGCCGCTACCTATACGTCTTTTTCCGATCTCGCACTCTTGGCTACGATGTCTATCCCGAAGACCACTTTCTCCATAACTTTCCGTGGCAGCAATATGGTGGTCTCTGGATAGTAGACGACGCTCGCTTCGCCCGTTCTGAGGCAATTGACCCAACAACTGCTCAAGTCCTTCGTCGCATCACGGGCGAAGGCGCATCTCATGGGGCAAGGAGTAGCACGGTCAGCTCTTTGAGCACCTCATTGCACCATTCTGGCGATAATGGTTCCCACCTACCAATCGACCTTCATCATCATCATGGTCTTCATCACCCCGGGAATCATGTCGCAAGTACAAGCTGCCCTCCTGCTGTGGGTTCCGCATTGCCAATTTTTGATGGCCACTCTTCTGGCATCGTACTTCCTTTGAATTGTATTGGGACATACCCTCCATATCATGTGGATACACTCAATGCGGAACAACCAACGAGGCTCTCGACTCTGACAGACGTTGGAAGGCGTTATCCTGGCTACCCAACTCCACTATCACCAACTTGCGATGCCAAACAGTTTTTTCCATCGCCTGCCTCGGATGCTGGTGATACTTTTATCAAGCCAAGCGTCGGATGCCCCTTCAGTCGCACATGCACCCCAATGAGTGTTGATGGATCCCACATGCGTTGCGACCAGCCGTCTGCCAATACTATGACGCCTAACAATGCACTACACAGTCTGCCTTTGGAAGTGTCGACTCTAAGCCCGAGCCCGCCGAGTTCTCCAACTCTCGCAAGTCCCCGTGCAGCGATGCTGAAAAATATGGCAAGCAAGCAGGCGCTTCAAGGGCTTTCACATCAACCCAATATCACATCACGTGTCGATTCATGTATATGGCCTAGCCCTGTACCCGTTACGGCCGTAGCAGCGATGCTTACACCACCCACTTCGCCCTTGAGCAATGTGGCGTCGCCTCGAAAGATGCATAAACCCGCTGCTCCCGATCTCCCACCCCTTAACACGGACGTCAAGGTGGTTTCGATTGCGGACGGAGTAGAAACGTGTAGTTTTTCACCCATTTCCCCGCATGGGACCATGCTATCGTATACGTCAAACCGCAGCGTGGAGAGCGGACTGCTTGCTGTGATGCCACTTAGCGAAGCGCAAGTAGCGGAATACCGGTTCTGGAGACCATGCGGCAAAGGCAAATGCTCTTTTGGCTGTGGGGCTGGGCGCGAAGGCGAGTGGGCAGCAGCGAGAAGGCTGTTTAGGAGTGTGGAAGAGGTTGCGGAAGAAGCGGGAGAGGTGGCATCCGAGTTTGAAGGCACTACTGAAAAGGAAGACTCGAGTAGCGGGTCTTTTGATATCAAAGAAGGAACTTTGACAGGAAAGGAAGGCAGAGAGACATGGATGAGGCGACGAGAGCAGGTGATTGATATCTTTGGAAGGGAGAGGGAGAGAGATGGTGTTTGCGATGTGTGAGGTGAAGGGTATTACTTTGGACATTGTTCCCTACGACTGGAGGTCTCCAAAGATGGGACGGGGTAATTCTGGGCCCTGTTTTTGTACGAGACGTGTTCATTCGTTTTGGTATACATGGTTTCTGGAATTGGGCAGTTGGGGGTCACGATGCAATACAGGGACATGGCTTCTTTTCATAGTTGGGTAGGCCCAGGAGCATAACGGCTCAATAGGAACTCTATGATTCTGACCCATGTGTGATTCCACATCAGAGTTGATAGTCCAAGTGCGTGTAGGTATGAAATAGGAAACTGTTGGTTGTCTGAGGAGAGGGGGAATTGATGGGGCTGCGGCTGGAAATGCGGCTGCGTTTAGTGTGGTGTGCTGTGGTGTGCTGTGGCGCACGCCCTCATATCGTATGAAGCCGGCTACTGACCGGTCCGCCTGAGGCTGGCGCTTTTGTTTTGTCTAGGGGCTTTGATTGCTTTGGAATCTACCGATACAGCAGCAAGATGCGATGAGAGGAGAGGGGACGGTGATGATGCTGACGATGATGAGATTTTGAACTAGCTAGTTGCAGTGATCCCTTAACCTCGTCAGGAAGGGTCTTTGGATCCAGGAACGTGGAACTTGGGCTAGGCCGTATCGGGTCTGGGGCGCTCGCTAAGAGACAAGGCGGGATGGCCTATTCTTAGCCGCGTGGCTGCAGCTTGAAGGTTGCAGGAAAACGAGAGTGGAGAACAGCCTGACAGGTATCAAGGCAAGGCAAGCACTAACTCAAGTTAGCGGCCAGGAGCTGAACATGGCAAGGACCACATGGCTCAACTAACACAGCGGCGACACCCTGACCTCCTCGTGTCTTGAGTTGTCGTTGCTCCCGAGTCCCGACCCTTTTGGCTGCCAGCCGAGACGGTTTATGCGAACCATGTTGCGTCCTTTCTCATCTTCATCGTCTTCGTCGTCTTCCTCTGCTCAGCCTCCCTGACTGGCTTGTCGTCCACCACGCCCACCAACACGACCACGGCCGCGCCTATTACATGTACCTTCCTTTCATGCATCCATCTATCCATCCATTCATCACCCGCCCACTATTATAATCCTACATCTTTCCCTTGCCGTGCAATTTATACACCTGCATCAAAAGCATATACCTCTATACCTGTCCATGTACTTTTATTGAGAGTCAAACCCCCATTGCATCTCCTCCTATCAGCTTACTGTTGGCTTTGCTCTCTTCTGGCTGCCTCGATCCATCAATCCCGAGGTACGTACGTACGCTGTCATAAGCTTCCCATCTCCGCTTCATTCTTCCAACCACGAATATGTCAAGCCTCGAAGGATTCCTTGTCGAGAATACATATTATCCCAAGTACGCAAACATTGTCTAACTCAAATCTCTTCTTAGTTACTTCACCTCCTCCTCCTCATCCTCATCCTCCTTCTCCACCGACCCGTCTCGTAAATACCCCACGGCCCCCTCCCATCAGCTCCATTTCCTAAACACATAAACTTCTCGGCCTTACGCCCGGACCGCGGCACAACCCTAGATACCAAATCTCTGAAGAGGGTGCGACCCCGTCTTGTCGTATCGCATTGCATCGCAGCCCACTACACTTTGCGCCGCGTCCACAATGCGCATCAACACTTCTTATGTGCAAAAATGCAAGACCGTGGCCCATGTCTTCCAGGGGCTGTTGATCTTCATAGGGGGGTGCATAACCATTGCTGTGTTGACCAAAGATGGTGAAATCGGTGGAGCCTCAAGATATTATTTGGCAATGGTACGTGTTCAGGTGTGCGGCATTGGGGAGGAAGAAAATATACGTGGATGCAGGGAGCTCGTCCAAGGCTAATGGTCGTGTTTTCAGTGCTTTATAACCATTCCCGCCCTCATATATCTCATAATGGTACCCATGTGGAGTCGGGCACAACGGTTTGCCAACGCGTACGCTTTCGCTGCCCTGGATGGTTTATACACAAGTTTGTCGCCTTCGGTCATGGTACACGGGAATCAAAAGCTGACATAAACCCCCTTTAGTTCTATGGCTTGGAGCATTCGCCAGCGTGGCAATGTGGAACGCCCAGGGAATCATAGAAGGTGCGGAAGAGAAGAAAGCAGAAAAAAGGAACTGCACAACATTTAAATGGGGTCCCGAGGACAAGTGTAAGCTGTCCCGCGCTACGGTGGGGGTTGGCGCTTTTGTCTTGTACGTTTTACTCGCTGGTTCTTCCATCCTCATTTACACCAAAATCAAAACACCTCTGTCTGACATCCGCTACAGCATCTTCTTCATCATCACGACCGGGATTTCAGGCTACTACGTCCACTCGTTCCGCAAAGAAGGCATTCTTCCCTATGAGAACCAAGAAGACCCCGAATACCACGGTACAGGCGACCCATCCCTCACGGGTAACGGCGCAAAGGATACCACATGGTCAACGGAAATGCAGCCCCACGATCACTCAGATGACGAAGACGATCGGCGCACCGAACACGGCGGTAACCAAGCCGACGACGAATACGCTCTTCTGCACGGTACCGACACGGAGGATGGCCGCCACCCTGGCCGCCCGCTCAGCTGGGGTAACGATCCGCGCGTAGGGAGGTATGCGGCCTACGACGACGGAGGCGTCGATGCTGCGAGCGCGCTGAGTCCTGGCGGGTACGAGGATTACCGACGCGATGCCTATCAAAGCATGCACCCTGCTGCAACGCCGACCCCACCTCCTCCTCCACCGCCGGCATCTTCAACAATTAGTACCAATTATTCGACATCTGCCGCCCCCGGGGCTCCCATTCCCATTCCCATGGGGCCTGTCGCGCCACCGTCGCCGAAACACGGTGGTCAAGGGTATAGTTTCAGCGGGTGAGCAATATATAGATTGAAGAGAGTGAGAAACTGAAGAATTGTGGACAAGCATTCGTCCACGGGATATTACAAGAAAGGGAGAGCTCAAATTTTGTCTACCCATCAAGGTTGACCTGAGGATACAGGGGTGACATAGATGGCCTCCGCAAAAGCGAGGGAAAAAGTGAGGAGAATATTGTTTTGGCATCAAAGTCTAGGGGAAGACTTTGTTTATCGTGCGAACTAGATACCTTTTTTTTGGCTGATCATTCTTCACTGGAATCACACCCCCAATTCATGAGTTATTTGCCCCTTCATCAAGATTTTTCGATTTTACTTTTTTCCTTCTCATGTGGTGTTGATGTCTCCTCTTACTCCTTGAACTCAATGATACTAAGTATACAGATCAGATATTCGTTAGACAAACCCGAATCCCCCATCCCCACCACTACCAGCACTACCCACAAACCCATCGCCAAGCTCGTCCATGAACCACATGTCGTTCAGCATCCATGCTTCTTCTCCGCTGCTATTCTCAAACGGAACGAATGCAGATTGAGGATGCTGATGCGGGAAAGAAGACGCAGGGTTTTCAAGAGGATGTTGATGTTGCACAGGAACAACCATGTTTGCAAGGGGGCCAGCGGAGGAGGTGGTGACGGTCGTAGTGGTCAAAGAGGAGAAGACGATAATCTGTGTGGGTCAGGGATTGTTCCAGTTCAGCAAAGAACCGCGCGCGTGTAGAAGAAAAGAGATGATGCAGTGACGGGAAATGCTGAGGCCGAATAAGAAATGAAAGGGGAAGAAAGAGCATACCTCGCTGAACCCTTTTGCCCCCATTTTCAGCTCCTTCCCCTCATGGTCGCCATCTTCGTCTTCCTTCGCTGCCAGCTCTTTATACAGGATCCTACACACCCTCTCGCAAGCCAATCTTTCCAGTGCTCTCCTCTTCTCTTCTTGCCTCTCCCACTGCATCCCCGCCAGACTACAAGCCGCACTCAAAAACCAATATTTGTGGTTCCCGCGTCCGGGTCTCATGCAGCGCTCTTCGAGTACTCTCAAGGCCGCATCCGTGGACGTTGCGAAGAGCGAGTGCGCCAATCGACTGATCATTACGTCGTTGGAAACGCTTGCGTAGTACGCAATGTGACAGATCAGGAACGCAGCAGTGAGATAGTCGAAGCGTGTGAGGCAAAGGGCAAACGTGTCGGAGTCGATCAGGCGCAGGTGTGAGGATATACAGGACGAGGCTGCTTCGAGGGTTGTGATGAGGGCGTAGCGCGTTGAAGGGTGGTTTCGGTGCAAATGTCCGCTTTTTGCCGTAGCTAGATGCAGAACTTCGGCTTTGTGAAGGTGCATTAGCCATTGGCGGAGTTGCAAGTCCAGAAGAGTCGAGGCTTGAAGTGTGTGGGGTTCTGTCCATTGTGGGAGCATGGAGATGGCTTTCTGGAGTTCTTCCTCGTCTTTTCCTTTTTCAGCGGCGGACAGGTGGTGTGGGTAGAGAGTATTGGTCTGTGTGCACATTCTTACGCGGAGAGGAAAGGATTTGGAGGCCTGATAGAGATAAGAGGTTGATGTGTAGGTGGTATGTGGATGCGAAGGGGGCAAGTGTTCCATTGAGGGAAATAGCTCAGAGTCGTTGATGTTTCGTGGTGGTTTGCAATCATGACTCGACCTAGAAGGGATGGATTTAGTGAAAATATCTCGTCAAGCAAGTGTCCTGCCTTGAACTTACATTGTACCGGATAGAACTGAAGGGATACCTTTATCAATTGATGCTTGAAGTTCCAGCTCCACAGCTGTCGCCCACAACCTGCGTCTCATCTCCCCCTCAAACACTGAACAGCGACTTCCCAAGATCTGCGGGTCTCTGTGCATACCGATTGAAAGCATGTAGCTCACGAGATTCTGTACTTCTATATAATACATCTTCGTCTTTAAGCTGGTGGTAGAAAGAGCCAAGATACGGAGAAACCGTACTTGCAAACTTGCAAGACTCCTGTGCTTGTGGCTCTGATGGCTGAGCCACGCTTCGCAGGCCCTGATCCAGAAGATGGCTTTCCCTCGGAACGTGGAGCCGTAGGCATCGTAACGCGTCGTCTCGTGCGTCGAGGTACATAGTGTGCATGCTAGGATGGCAAGAACAATGGCATCCATTTCCGAATATGGTATTGTGTGAGTTGGTGGAGTATCCCAAAAGGCTCTATAATCTTCCCAGAATGTGGGGGCGTGGAGGATGCGATATGTACATTCAAAGGTGTCGAAGTATGTTCTTACCATTTTGTCGACTATGTTCCGATTTGGCAACGCACTTCGCAGATTAGGAAGAGAAAAGACACGAGTGCCTACTGGCCGGCTTGCCTGAAGCCGCTTTTCAGATCCTCTCATATCTTGCCGTAGCCTGGAAAGTGTCGAATCTATGTAAATTCGTTTCATGAAGGGTCGTAGATCGGGAAAGTGCGAGGGCACAAACATGGGGTTGGTTGGTCCATAGTAGAATGTTTGGTAACTGTGGCTTTTGAAGAAACCGCTCGATACCGTGAGATTGGCATTCGCAATTGGTTCAGACTGTGATGATTCCTTTAGCTCATCTTTCAATGCACATAAAGCAGCTTCCAGTGTGGCAATTCGGCGTTCCAAATGTTGAGCCGTGAGCTCCGCTACGGTAACGGGAGTTGTATCAGTCGAAGCTGCAGTAAGTTCAGGATCTTCTGGACCATCTATATGCCGCGATAACGATTAAGCAAGTGCGTCTTGTATATGGGAATCACGGACATAAACATACCTGCCCCATACGTTCCAACAGTGGATTGGACATGTGATAGATTATGCACACGATCCTCATTTTCCTCTTCCTCAATATGCGCATCATTTCTATACGAACAGCTGTCTGCAATTCCACCGCGAATGCATCGACTGCAGGGTAACTCTCGATTGCAGCTCAATTTTCGGCGTCGGCAGTCGTTGCAGGAAAGCACCGCTCGTTGTTTTCTCTTCCGCGGTATCATTTCCCCAACCCGTCAAATTAGCATCGAGAAAAGATGAATGACTCAATCAGAAGAAAAGTTGTAACCTAGAATTACCACGGGATGCTACTTGTGTCGAGATATGCTTAGCTCGGAGGAAATACTGGTAGGCTCGGACATAATATATCCGAGGAAACTTCCCCATTGAGAGAAGGACCAGGCCGGCCCTCTGATAAAGATCATACATAGGAAGTGATAACCACTTCACGATAGCACCACCTACAGTAATTGACCAAACAGTACAAATAAATATCCGCGAAGCTGATCTTGGTTCATAGTATCCTTAGGCATGCTAACTTGGCCACAACAGTTTTTCTTTTTCTCCCTCAACGTGAAAGCAATGTTTGGTCAACAGGCCCATTGCGAATGCGAAGGAAAATAGTACAAAGGGGCAGTTTTACAGATTTTACTTACATTGGCCACTGATCTTACGGCCTATGCTCTATAGCGTATACTGCGCGCAAAGATTGTACAAGGGAGAAGAAAAACGTTGTGGGGCCCATGATCCCATTCTACAAGGCTCAATGAAGCCTCGGAGAATCCCAACATCCTCGGACATAATTCAACTATAACAATCAAATCACTTCACAGAGATTATGTATGCTTGGAGGCAAACCAATTCGGTTCAATTCCAATTTCACCTCACACAATGGCCGTAATTCCTGATTCTCCTACTACTCTCCCTCCTGCCGCAGAGGCGGGGGTTCCAACGGTCGAGGTGTCGTGCCTTGAGAAAGGTACACAAGAAATCAACGCTGTACCCGACGAACTCCTAGTAAGCTTTCGACCCGATGTTAAGATATCTTGACTAACTCGATTGAAATCAAAGGTAACGTTTTCCAATCCGCCAAACACCCCACCAACGAACCCTCTCGATTGGTCTCCCCACCGCAAGACCTTCACGGCTCTCTTGACCAGCATCAGCGGTCTGATAACCCTCATGGCCGGCCCTATGATGGCGCCAGCATTGGGAGCCGTGGCCCGTGATTTACACATATCAGAGGCGAAAGCCAACATGTCGTTGTCCATCTACATTCTTGCATGGGCGTTTGGACCTATGGTACTTGGTCCATGCAGCGAGGTTTGGGGGAGAAGGCCAATATGTGTGATCGGTGGGGTTTGGTATGTGATTTGGAATACGGTAGCTGGGTTGTCAAATGGGGGAGAGCTATTGATTCTAAGTCGGCTCATGGCAGGACTTGGGGCGAGTGCGGAGTATGCGGTACGTTTTGTACACGAGAGTTGTACAAAAAGTGACACATTGGCTGACTGTGTGACTTTTTACAGGTTTCCGGCCCAATTGTCGCCGACATATACAGTAGCGACGAACGGGGAAAGTCTCAAATCATCCGTGGGGCTCTCCCTTTGTTGGGCCCTGCCATTGGGCCTCTGGTTGCAGGTGTCATGGTGTGTAACAGTCGAATTTGCTAGGATCCGCATAGCATGCACAATAACCGGAGGATCTCCCTGCTGACATTGAAAACTGTCTTTAGGTGCAACACTCGAGCTGGCGTTGGATGTTTCATGTCCTGTCCATCATGAACACGATTGTTGTCCTACTCATCATCTTCTTCCTACCCGAAACCCACGCCCCGACGCTGCTCAAAAGTAAAGCTTCACGGCTTCGCAAGGCTACCGGAAAAGCATATTGCACGAAACACGAGTCCAACGACGTGACACTCGGTAAAAGATTAAAGATAGCCTTGGTCAGGCCAATGAAGATGCTGGCAACACACCCGACGATACAACTGATAGGTACGTTGTCGCGCTGATTCTTCTTTGATTCTTGCGGCGAACACAACTAACCAGATAGGACATAGCTCTCGTGATGGGCTATCAATTTGGGGTTCTATACATTGCACACGCAACATTTGCTAGCGTATGGACAGAGCATTACAACCAATCTCCCACCGCAAGTGGTCTGCACTACTTTGCCATTGTCATCGGCTGCTTAGCGGGTTTGTACGGTGGAGGCAAGGCCATGGACCGTATCTGGGCTCATCTTAAAGAAAAGAATAACGGAAGAACCAGCCCAGAAAACCGCATCCCATTGTTGATACCTGGAATGGTTATGATCCCTGCTGGTCTCATTTGGTACGGCTGGGCAGCGGAGAAGGGCGTGCATTGGATTGTGCCGGACATCGGTGAGTCCAACCTGGATGATTTCGGAAACTCCCTTTTGGGCCTCCTCTATTGCAGTTTCAAGATCGCTTATGATGACAGGTATCGCCATCTTCGGTGGCGGCCATATGGTCAGTAATACCGCTATGGGAGCCTACGTCGTAGAATCTTTCTTGGATCACACCGCATCGGCCGGGGCGGCTTCGCAATTTCCGAAAAATATATTCGCTTTTGTATTTCCCATCTTTGCACCGAGCTTATTTAACACACTGGGCTATGGCATGGGAAATACAATTTTGGCTATAATCAGTGTTGTTCTGAGTATACCATCGATATGCATCCTCAGAAAATATGGTCAGAAATTAAGGGATATAGGGAACAAAAACATGTAGAAAGTGAAGCACACGGGTATTAGGAGAGCGGCATAGACGAAGGGAATATAGTTGGGACGGACGAATAAGACCTAATCAGCATCGCCACTGTCGCAGAGTGCGGCTGGTGCAGGTGCATAATAAAATGGCCCAGTTGGTCCATGATCATCGTGGTCTATATGACTCCAAAGACCATATCTGAATGGGAAAGTATGATGATTAGCAAATAGTGACGAGGTTACCTTCAGTGAGGAATCTGCTTACATGGGCCCCGAGCGCACCCCAGGCTGCACACCTTCTAGCTGCCACTGATCTTCTCCGGCATACCTGTGTACCATTAGTCATCAACTCCAACGGACATAAAGGCGGGTTAATACCTTATGATGAATCGCCATCGTACTTCCCGCCCGCTAGGAGTAAGGCAGACAAAGCCTCTCACCCCAATCGAGGGCCTCCCGATGGCTTGATTCTGCGATGCACCACTGAAACGAAGGATTGGAAGATCTTCGCAACATGGAAGTGTGGTGCGGAGCCGTTTATCCTGTTTCAAATCGTCGGAGTCATCCACCTTGAGTAGCAAGCGCATTAGATCTCCACAGGCTTCTTCGTATTCGCCCAGATCCAGCGGATACTCCTGGTTGTGGGCAATGTTGAAATGCACAAGCGCTCTATAATCGAGAAAAGCATAGGTTCCCAACCACAGCCCGGTTACGGCTGCCCAATCGTGATTCGAAATCTCTGCAGTAGCTGGTATGGCCCTGGGGATGTTCATGGGGAAGCCGAAGGAAGTCAGACTGTACATCTCTAGCGGCATCTCAAAGATACGATGCATCAGAGAGCTGATGGCTTCCACAGTTTGCCAGTTGACTGTTCCAGATGAGTCTCGGTTAAAGGGTCCATATTCTGCTGCGGGACCCGTAACGTTCCAGTCGTAAACAATGGCTCTCGCGGCGGCTTTGGATACGACGGAATCCAACTCTCTTTTTGTAGGGCCATGGATGACGTGGAATTGACTGGCCCATGTGGGAATCGTGACCCGGCGGCCTAACATCATGGACCGGGTGAGGGGGCGATCGGATTCGGTCAAAAACTCCATAGGAAGCGAACATGAGTTGATATCTCTGTGGTAATCATGGATGATACTATCGAAGTTGGGGGATTGGCGTTGCAATCGGGTTAGAAAGATGAGATTAAGCGATTGTGGATTGCCTGAGGGGTCCTTTTCGGTGTAAGCTGCGGTTTGCTCAACATCCAGCAAAGTAGTGACGACCTGTTCGATGGCCTTGAGCAGGGTGGCGTGATCCAACTCGCATACAAGGTTGAAGGCGATCATACGGCGACGAAGCTCATGATGCCAATCCCATTGGGCCTCGCGATGACGGTTGGCGGCTCGAGCGGTAGGAACCATGTCTTCCCAGGCATGTTTTGGATGATCGAAGATTTGAAGGAAGGCGGATTTCCAAAGGGAGCGGTTTTGGGGGTGGACGAAGAGGGCGGCATGACGGCAGGTGCGGGCGAAGCTGGCAATGTCGCGTGGATGGAGATGGGACAAGATCAGGTCAAGGAGCTCCGGGGCTAGCTGTACGAGGTTGGGCATGGTGATTGTGATGCATGAGAGATGTAGAGAAAGGTGGTGGCGGTGATGGTGGTGGTTGAAGTCGATTTGATATCCATGACATTGTTGAAGGGTGAGTGGGTGGTGCTTAACTCCGATAGGGACCGAACGAATAGGCAGGCGTGTATACATAAGTATGTACCTACCTAGGTAGGTAACATGACTACATCAATCATGTACACCATGCACGACAATTTTATTATAATACCTATGTCTGTCGCTGGAGTTGTTCATTCCCAGCAAAGACTACCTGGCATGACAGCATACTATAGAAGAATGCGCGCCTACGTAAGGATACATGAATGGTCGTGGGTGTGGGAACAGGTACTTACATTCAACCTCAAAGGCCTAGACGCGTTCCGAACGTGGGCGCTGTGACTGGCGCGGCACAATAGGCCTAGTTAGGTTAGCCCAACTCCACCACGCAGTGTGACGTCAACGCTATTTGCAAACAAGCACAAACACAAGCAAGAACACATGGGCACAAGACAAGGCCAACCAGAGCAATAACTAACTCAAAGCCCCAAACTTAACTCAGGTACATAGCGTCGCATCCAAGTCATGTACATGCGCACTTTTATAACAATCCCATAGCGCCTCAAAACAACTTCCACTGCACACATTCCGCTTTCTTCACTCGCTTCTGTCCGCCCCGTCCCGCCCCGCCCTTCCCCCCGCGCATGGAGAACCTCGACAGGTTGACGACAGCAGGCGTCGGCATCTTCGACCTCAACTCAGAGTATCTGTCTCGCAAGGACTGGTCCCAGTCGAGCCTCGGCACCCGTGATGAATGGCCCCATACCCTCACCACCCTCGTCAACTCCTGCCTGCTCCCCGTACCCCATCCCGCCGCCATCTTTTGGGGTAGTGATCTGACCATCGTGCATAACCTGGCCTGGGGGAAAGCTCGCGGCGATCTGGATGGACAGGGTACCAAAGCCCACGACAGCTATTCCGAGGAAGCCCTCAGTGCTCTGTCTGTCGCTACCCGCGGCCGAACCATCAAGGTAGGTGAGCACCTCCGCTTCTCTCCGCCTCGTCCCACTGCCCACTAACCCCCCTCCCAGCCTACCGATTTTTTTTGAGCAAGGACGCCGACCGTAACCGCGATAACCAGCTGCTGCTCAGCACCCTCCTCGATTTTCATGGAAACCGCCAGGGTGTGCTTGCCCAGTGCATCGAATATGCAGAAAACGACAAATACCTGCCCATCTCTGGCCTGGACGAGTTCACCGAGAACAACCCCGCCCGACAGACCAAGGACACGGAAGCCCAGCAGGCCCACAGGCAAGGCGGGAAACAACCTGTTGATTCGCGCCAGACGCAACTGTTCCATCGCTTCGCAGAGCTTTTACCACACGGTCTTGCCGTCGTCGACGCAGAGGCTGAATCCATATTCGTGAATGATGCTTTTTTCAAACTCACAACCAACAAGTCCAAGAATGAATTCCGCGCCTGGCCTGAGAGCATTCATCCCGATGACTATGACCGTGTCATGTCGGCCTACCGCGAAGCTTTCAGCAACCGCGAAGAATTAAGCATCGAGTTTCGATGTGCTGCAGACGCCTCGGGTGAAGCAGGCGAGTGGAGACTGTTCTTGTTCAAGCCCTTGTCAAGAGACCCCGAGGCGGGCTACATTTGCGCCGTGATAGACATTACGGAAATTAAACAAGCTCAAATCACCCAAGAAAAAGCTGCCACCGAGGCAAAGGACCGAAAAGAACAGCAAGAACGCTTCATTGATATGGTGTCTCATGAAATCCGTAATCCTCTAAGCGCCGTGCTTCATCTGGCTGAAGAAATCAAAGATTTGACTCGAGAGCTTTCAGAAACGCACAAAGACCTCCACAATACCACTTCTGACATTCTGGACGCTGCCGACACCATCCTGCTCTGTGTTTCGCACCAAAATACCCTGGTTGACGACATCCTGTCATTCTCCAAGCTGGATTCTATGATGCTGACCTTGGTTCCAAGAGAAATTCAACCGAAATGGGGTTTCTCTACCGCGCTCAAAGTCTTCCAGAGCGAGTTCAAAGCGAAACATATTCAGTTCCATTACGCCATGGATATTTCTTATGAGGAAAACCATGTCGATTATGTCGTAGCCGATCTTAACAGGATGAAGCAAGTTTTGGTGAATCTGATTACGAATGCGATAAAGTTTACTGCGAAGAAGCAGGGCGAAAGAAGGATCGACGTTTCCATGGGTGCTTCAGTTGAGCGGCCGACTTCCTATCCTCCAAATGTTATATTCTTCTCGGAATCAGACAAGAGCGCTTTCCACATTGACTCAACCTTGACACATGATTGGGGCACTGGTTCTGTTCTCTACCTCATGGTTTCGGTCCGGGACACGGGAATTGGCATTAGTCAAGAGAACCAAGCAAAACTCTTTGGGCGATTTCGGTATGCAACACCTCTAGCATTCACACGCGGACTACCCTAACCACTTTATCAGGCAGGCAACGCCAAAAACCCAGGAGAACTACGGTGGCTCCGGTCTCGGCCTCTTCATTTCACGTAAACGTAAGGTACATTTGATTTTTTAAATATTCGCTAGCTGATCGTATATAGTATGTCAGTTACATGGTGGAGACATCGGTGTGTCGTCGAAAGAAGGTGAAGGTTCTACCTTTGGATTCTTCTTCAAGGTGCGCACTGTGAACAAAAACAAGGATAGACCCAGCCCAGGTTCCCGCGCTGCCTCGGATAGCTCCAACGCTGGCAGATCCTCTACGCCTGCAAAGCGTCCAGCTTATAGCCGTAACAACTCTACGTTGCGTGGCATAGACGAAAACTCGGGGAAAACGGAAGATCGGCCGCAATACAAGACATTAGCAAGCCATGAGGGTGTCACTCCCGAAAATGTAATGGACACCTTGAAGAGTCCACCCACTGAGAATACCGACGCTCGCCCATCAACTCACAAAGACGATCGATACGAAGAAACGAAGGCAGTCGCCGACCAAATCGGTGAAACGCCTCCCCTCTTTGATCGCACGAGGCTCACACTTCCTGATTTGACACGGGGAGAAACAGCGCGGCAAAATTCCGCTGCAGAGGATTTATCTAAGAAGCAGAGCAGAGAACATTCTGATGAACGTAGCACCTTACTTCTCGTGGAGGACAACTTGATCAACCAGAAAGTGCTTCGTCGACAACTCCAATCTAAGGGATTCGAGGTAAACCAAATATGCTGCTACATTGAGATTTATGGAATGGAAACTCATCTGGTCTCAGGTGTTCGTAGCCAACAACGGACAAGAAGCCATCGACGCCGTGGCCGAGCGTGGAACGCATAAACCCGATCAAGATCATCACAAGGATTTCTTCGACTGCATCCTGTAAGTATTGGAAACAAAATCAGATTGATTCACAAACTAATTCATCTTCTACCTAATTAGTATGGATCAAGAAATGCCAATAAAAGACGGAAACGCAGCCACTCAAGAGATACGCGAATTACAAGCCCAACACAAGGCTGGTCATAGTCCTATACTGGGGGTAAGTGCCAACGTGAGGGAGGCCCAAACTTCAAGTATGATGGAGGCTGGGATGGATGCTGTAATCAGCAAACCTTTCAAGGTGGAAGATTTAGTAAAGAAGATCAGAAGTCTGATGCCCCCAGTGAACGGCGAAGGTTGATAGAAAAGGCTGGACAAGGTGAGCATTTCATTGTGGGAAAATATTTGTGATTTGCATTGCACGGCGTTGGGCTAGGAAAACGGACGAAGGCATGCAATGGACGAGACGTGATGACTGGGGAGTGTATAGCTCACCCAGACGATATTCTTTTTTATTGCTGTTTTCTTCTTCGGAATATTGTAGATAGATTTATATGTTTGTTCACAAACTAGGATAGATACTGCTCTTCTTTTTACTGGAATGACTTCTCACTTCTCGTGGGGCTGAGTTACAACCGACTGACTATTCTCTTTCCCATCCCTTTGCCCACGTCTCTGCCACTCTCGATTTCACCTACTCTTGTCGAGCAAACCAATTAGCCACCCCCTTTTAACACACATCTCTCTCTTATCGGCTTCCAAATCACTTATCCTGATTTGCATTCGCCCCAATCATCCCATCGACCTCCACAACACTTCCATTCATATACCTTGCCTCGTCACTGAACAAAAACGCCACCACATCGGCAACCTCTTCAGGCGTACCCATCCTCCCCAAAGCATTCCCCTTCCTCATACCCTCCACCGCCTCACCCCCCTTGACGACCCCAGCATTCGTCGGCGTATCGATGTAGCCAGGCGCCACAATGTTGGTCCGTATCCCCTTGGGCCCCAGCTCGAGCGCCATGCACTTGCTGAAGCCAATCAGCCCAAACTTGGTCGCGCAGTACACGGCCTGCTCCGCCGAGGGGCGCGTGCCGGAGATGGATGACACGTTGACGAAGCTGGCTCCCGTCTGCAGGTGCGGGATCACGGCGCGGGTCACGTTGAAGACGCCCTTGAGGTTCACCGACATGAGCTTGTCCCAGTAGCTGTCGGGCGTGGATTCGAGCGGCATCGACGTCGGGTTCACGCCCGCGCAGTTGAAGACGTGGTGGATGGTGCTGTGCTTTTTGAGAATGTCGTTGATGAACTGCGTCACTTCTTGCGCCGACGAGACGTCGACGTCGGCGAGGACGCGCGGGGTTGGGGAGAGGTTGCAGAGGCGGGAGGTTTCTTCTAGGGCATCGTAGTCTGTTTTGAGATTGTTTCATGAGAAAAGTTTTCATTTCCTTCTCGATTTCTTCGAGAGGAATAGAGGAGTGTAGTTGGGACTTGACGTACTCAGGTCGCAGAGAGCAAGTGTTGCGGAGAGAGATGCCAATTTGACGGCCGTGGCGCGGCTATGAATTACATGTTAGCAACATTTTCCATAAGTGAAAAATGAAAAAGTATGAAGAGCGCCATATTCGCTGCACATATTACATATATGCCAATGGAAGGTGGAGGTGGAGGTGGAGGATTACCGCACCCAATGCCACTGCCTGCGCCCGTAATAAGAACGACTTTATCTTTGAAAGTGTACGACATTTTTTCCAACAAAAAACGAATTTAGTTGTCTCTTCATGGAAAGAAGAAGAGGAGTTGGAAGCAGAAAAGGAGATTAAAAAGTAGTCTTTGTTTCCTTGCCGCGGTCGTTCACATGAGGTGGAAAGTGGGGTGCAAGGTGGGATGGTAATGATGTTGTTGCTGGCAAAGTGGAATCTGACTCGCCAGAGCTTCTTATCATCCCTAGCTCTTCCTAGGACCTTCATCGTAGCTATTGATAGCTATGAGCAAGTAAAAACAGCAATTCCCTTTCGAAAGGTTGACTATAAGAGACCAAGTCACTTTATAATGTATTGGGAGTGAGGAAACTCGTCGGAAATGGGTATCATTTACGTCATACGCACATCTCCTGAGCTATGATACACATGCTTCTATGACCAATGCGAATAGAAACAAGATCCAGGGGTCTCTCCCCGTCGACGGAGCGAGACGCTCAATTTCAATCGCTGTCTTCGTCACTCCCATATCCGACTAACGGCCCCATGGCCGCCGGTGCCTTTTTTGTAGTCGTGTTGGCAGTGTACCCCTTCAAAGCTTGCAGCGTAGAGCCCGATAATATGCCTTCATTCGCTTGTGTTTGTCCTTGTTGCGCAAACCCATATGTTCCGTCTTCTTCGCCTTCACCTTCAGGTGCGCCCCCCGTGCCCTCTATCATTAATCTCTCATCCGGCGCCCCGATCTCTTTCGATTGTTCCCACTCTGCCTTCTCTTTAGCATACCACACATCATCAGGAGCTTCATATCCCTGCAGCCCAAAGCTCCCCTCAATCTTTCTCCTCTTCTTGCTTTCACCGTCTCGTCCTTCAATCTCTGCTACGTAGCTTGCCGGTAGCGCTTTTCTGATTGCTTCTGCTGCCTGCTCCTCAATCCGTCGCGCCTCTCTCTTTTGAGCCGCCGGGTTCGGATCGACGGTCGCCCATCGCACGTTCAAAATTTCATTGTGGTCGAGCGATTGATGTGCCATAGCTTCTTTGGCGAACTGTGAATTCGCTTCGTTCATATATGTGACAAACGCTACGCCGCGCGCGGTCAAAACGCGCGTTCGCTCGATCTGACCCCATTCCTGGAAGTGACGGGCTACGATTTCTTCAATGTCGTCCGTGACATGGATGCGGCCAATATACAAGGTCCGATTCTGTCGCTGAAAGGTACCGACGCCGCCCATATCATCGCGATAGTCTGAAAACTTGTCGCGTCCAAAACAGTCGACATTTGATGGGAATATATCAGTGACGGTGGGGAGACGGTGTAGGTATTCGCAGTCGACGCCCTTGGGGCATACTCCTCGCGCAAAAAAGAGACAGAAATATGATCCAGGTGTTTTATCTGCTTTTGTGTATCCGCTGTCGCGTGCAACAACGCAGCGTCCTTGCGCAGCAGTCTTGGAGAGATACTTGTCTTCGCGATCACCACCGCTCCATTTGTTGTACCATATATTGAAAATAGTACCAGTAGGCGGGGGAGCTTCAGTTTTGAAGGTCGCTGGATCGACCTGAGGCCGCGCAGGTCGTCGCTTGCGGCGTATTATCTTCTTGACCTTCTTGCCTTCTGCATTGGTTGTGATGATAACTTGTTCAGAGGTGGAGGCGGTGGGAACGAGGTCGGTAGATGTAGTCTTTGAAGATTCGGCGGCGATTTCGGGAGCTTCTGTCGTCACAGTAGGTGGGGGCGATTGCACGTCGGCCATGGTGTGGTTACTTGTACTGAGAAGAGTGCTGGAGGTAAACTTTTGGATTGGAGCGGTTACTGCTCGGCCGTCGATCCACTAGTGGCTGCTTAGTCATGTTCTCACCTCTTCATTCAGGACCAATGAACAACGTTTCTTGATAACTACATATGAAACAAAATCGGTCATCCATTTTAAACCGAAATCTTCTACAGATTCTTGTTAGACCCGAAGAGTGATGCTCCACCTCGGAGAGCGTAGCTATTACGCTCCATGGAATGAAGCCGATGCTGTGAATGGTACGAGGGACGTTATCGATAAGCGGCATCAACCTCGGCTAAAACCTATGTACCTCGCGATACCAACGAATCCGCGGCGTGAAGCTTCTATTTGATGGCTACTTTACACTCACGGGACAAATCCTCCGGTGATGACAATGCATCTCGCCAATTTTCAAGTATTCAAGCTACACAGGTCCATCGTCTAATAGCTATTGGGCCGAAGTTGAAGCCTGCATACTGATCATCCTACTTGAGGCGACGTTGTTTTGTAATCAAATAAATAGAGTAATCAGAAAAATCCAGCCCGCCATCCCTCGCCATGAGAATCCGCATTGTTTAGCGGACCATTTTTTTGATTACTATTCAGCGATTATCCAATCTCGACAGTACAAAAGTAGGCCATCATGAGCGTCAACCAGGTGCGTCATTCGGTAGGCTTTTGTGCTTGGAACATGGATATGAATCTTGCGCGGCTTACTCAAACCCTTTCGCAGCTCTCGCCCGACCACACCAACCGTACCGATGTAAACGCTGTCTTTCTGGGCGTAGCCAAAATCCCCGGACGGTTCCGTCATCATATACCTTCCCCGCAGTTCCCTGCAGAGCCAGACCGATACGTCTTGTACGTCAATTATTGTTGTCCGTGGGCACATAGGGTGGTCATCTCCCACGGGTTGAAAGGGCTTGGGAACATCATACAAATAGTCGACGTAGATGCGCGAGATCCTACTCACGGCTGGTATTTTAGTGGGAGAAGAGGCCGTCCTGACCGGGACCCGGTATACGGTGTGCGATGGTTGAAAGAGCTATACCTGAAGGCGGACTCGAGCTACAATGGGCGGATAACGGTACCAATGTTGTTTGACAAGAAGCAGGGTAATAGGCCCTTCAAATCCTCTTCTACGAACTATCTTCTGTCATTGTTTGAGGGGAGATCGTTGTGTAGTAGATCGTGCTCATATCGTGCTTTTGCTTACATTTGCCAGGAACTGTTGTGAACAACGAAAGCAGCGAAATCATGCAGATGTTCTTCGAAGCCTTTGACCACCTCTTACCCCCAGAAAAACGTGAAGTCAACAAAGGAATAGCCGCCTTCGTGCCCAACCACCTCAGGAGTGAGATTGAAACTCTAAACGCCTTTGTGTACGACAATATTAACAACGGGGTGTACAAAGTCGGATATGCCAACTCACAGGCCGCCTACAACGAGAATGTCACAAAACTTTTCCAGGCTATGGATAGACTAGAGCTTCACCTCTCTCAACCCGAACACCATCCCTATCTCTTTGGCAGCCACATTACCGAAGCAGATATTCGTCTATACACAACTCTAATTCGCTTCGACGCAGCGTACTACTCTATTTTCAAATGCAACTTGAAAATGATACGGCTAGATTACCCCCGTCTCCATGATTGGCTTAGGCTTCTGTATTGGAGCGAAGGCCCAGAAACAAACGGCGGTGTTTTTAAGAAAACGACGTTCTTCGAAGAGGCAAGTTGTTGAGCCCGCTAATAATCCACAATTTCTACTGACTCCTCGTAAGATTAAGAAAGGATACGCTTCAGTAGCCGGGGGAAATGGTCTGGTACCCATTGGCCCTACACCACATATAATGCCATTATAAACATTCGACGGTATGAATCAAAAGCACGCGTCCGACTACATTTCAGGACGAGGATTCTACCTGAACCACTCCACACGTTTCATTGTTACCGTTGATGCACCCTGGAGAGATCTTTTACATATAAGCTACTTATTTTGGAGTCTGCCGTCCATATGTTAGCTTTGTTCAGGTGGTTTTTCATCTGCGTGGCTACAGTCATCCGGATTATGAACATTCCTCGTTGTTTTCACCCGATTCCGCCTACACTTTTTTGTTTACATTGAATTTGAAAATGCATAGGAGGTAATCTCTCGTGAGTAATCATACAACTAAACAACTTATATCGTATCCACACTATTGACTCGGAACAACGTGTACCTCCCATTCTGCACCATGAGATCCTTCTACTTTGCCCCTCTTTTCAGCGTCTCCCAATGGTCCCGCAGGACTCGAAATGTCCTCGCGCAGGAGTCCCTTCTTCTTTCCGGTCCTCAAGAACTCTAGAAAATCCACAGATGTGTCGATGTATTCTTGCAGGGCAATTCTGCCGTTCAGCGTCGTCTTCGTGGCTAATCGCATAATCCAGGGGACGATGAGTGGAGCATCGGTGCAGGATGGGTGGGCAGATCCCTCTTTAGTCAAATGTTAGCAAGCTTCTCGTCTCCAGTACATCGGTTGAGAATGTATTCATCATGGGAAACATACTCAACGTCATAAACCAACCGATTCCCGTGTTTTCCACCAGCTTCTTTACAACATCGAAATGCCAACCCTGTCCATAGAACTCGGACTGCTTCTCCGTCCACTCGCCACTCTGCATCACCAAAATCGGCAGCTCAATCTTATCGTTCAATGGTCCCGAGCCTTTCCCTGGGTCGAGCATGATGGCGCCGTTGATTGGCATATCCTTATTCGGCGCGTTCTTGAGAGCCTGTAGTGCCCCTGTTGCGCCGTAAGAATGGCCGGCGACAGTTACAGCGGACATATCGAGGCGGTTCTTGAATCCGGGGAGGGCGGATTGTGGCGATTTGGGTTTGAGATTGACGATGGGAGTGGAGGAGCCTTCGTTTAAGCGGGCGAAGAGAGATATTGTTTCTTGGATCTCGGCTTCGCGAAAATTGAGTTGGACGGTTTTGAGATCCTCAACGCTGAGGGGTGGATCTGATCTGTAAACATTGAACTATTAGAATTTTCTTGGGTCGAGTATTCTGACGGGATCACCCTTGACAGAGGGTACAAAAACTTACTCCAAGTCGTCGAGCTTCATGTGCCACACATACCGCTGATTCCCGTCAACATGCACAACTGTGCCGGGACCGCTTCCATCCCTATGTTCCACGGCAGCGACCATGTAACCGTGGCTTGCTATACTACCTAGGTAGTGAGAATAACTCTGCGACATACCAGCCATACCATGCGTGAAAACAATGAGAGGCAGTTTCTCCGCTTCTTGACCCAATCTAGGCCCATTCTTCACATCTCTTAGCTCGAGCACTTCTTGCATTTTGCTTTCCCCTCTGACCTTCCCCCCCATACCGACTTTTTCCACGACTTTCCCAAGGTCCTCGACATCATCCGGATCTGCCGAAAGAATTGGCGCATCCACTACACCCGGGATGACGGTCTTCGATCCAAGCGCCCAAAGCAAAAATGTGCCTACACTCTGAAGCGGCGGAAATCGAATCCCGATCAATCGCGCATATCCGGTTCCGATCAAGCTCAAAGGCTGCGGTAACCACGGCCGCGCCCATGGTTCGGAAGACAGAGGAGGTAGAGCAGATGGGTAATAGAGGGTGATTGCTAACGTTTCTAGCTCGAACGCTTTTTCCCCCGTCTCTTTCAGGGTCGCTGGATGAATAGTTCGACGTTCGACTTCTGTTTCTAAATCTAGAATTCCGACTTCATATGGTCCTGTGTATGGCGGTAGGGGTGATGTTATGGGCGTTAACGATACTGCTAGGATAAGGAATAAAATTGTAGCGGAGCCGTATATTAGGAAATTACGTGAGAGACCTAACATCATGATGATGAATGAGGTGGAAAATGCTGATCGAAGGAAATGCTAAAAGTTGAGACGGCATGTGGGCTGACAAGTGACGTAGCTTGGTTACGGAATGCCCCGGATGGGTGATCGCTTGCGAATCGGTTGTGTGGCTAATGATGTGGTGTGGCTAAGACCTAGGGGGTTGAGCATCAAATAGGAACTCCATCCCTAATTGGCTAGAATCACTATTAGGTCCTTTACTGTGTAATACCTACAGTATATTTATAAGCTCGAATTGAGAGGATTCTACATATGTAGGTATGCGTAACGAATACAGGAAAATTCATCATCGCAGATTTGCGAAAAATGCCAAACAATTCTCGCCTTTAACTACATGATTCCTCTTCGTCCTCTTCGTCTGCATCCAAGCGCTCTGGCCAGTCCACAGACAAATCATCAACAACCTTATCGAACACGACCCCTAAACGATTTTCCTATTAATTTTTAAACTTTCTAGATACACGGATCTCCACGATACATTGATTATTAATCTCGCTGTTAGATAGCTCGTAACATAGATAGCCTAACGAGAGTGAGTGTAGCTAGAGGTCCTGATCAGACTCCCGCAGACGTCTACAACCTCCACCCCAGCATCACCCATCCAAATCTCGCACATCGGCAGAATCTTCACAGCAAACACCTAATTCTACGGAGACACCTCGACATCTAGCAACCACCTTCGCATAATGATATCTGCATTTTATGGATCTAACTGAGAAGGCCTTCTGTTCTCTTTTTTATATAATCGGCCAGAAGGCTTCTTCGGCATCCAACAACTGCCCCCATACGTGTTTTGCCCTCATGACAATTTGTTCCTTCCTTTTTTCATCCTGTCCAATGGCCTGCTGAACACCTTCATTGAGAAGGCTCTCAAGAGTGTTTACGAACTTGATAAACTCTTCGTTTGTCCAGTTCGGAATGAACTCTTTCCTCATTGCCCCGTTATCCTCGTCTGAATCAAGACTTTTACTACTTGAACTTTCCGCCTGTCTCTTCGCCCAACTCCACGCTTCAAAATACACCTTCTCTGTCGCCCAGAACAATACTGCGCCCTCAAGCCAAGGAAGCAGATCATTGTTCGCATTCCCGGTTGTTAGACTTCCAAATAACTTCTCGAACCTCTTTAATCCCTCCAGCTTGCGGTCTCCCTGTACGGTGACGCCATCGGGCTCCGTAATATCAACGTCTAAGTCGTATCTCTCGGCTACTTCCATGAAGAATCGCTCCTCTCGACGAATGTTTGCAAGAGCATCGACCAACCAGTCCAGTAGTTGGACCTCTGTTGTTCCTGCATCTTTGCTACCAGTTGGTTTGGAGGGAAGTTGCAGGATGCGAAGAAGTTCCCCGCTCAACCGTATGTAGCCTAGCATGTACAGTCGGTCATTTGCTAGCCAGTGCGATATGGTCTTTTTTGGAAGTGTTCCGGATGCTGCGGATTCGAGGAATGCTGATTGTGTAGCGCGAGTAAATTGCTCTTTGTTGATGGAGAGAAGATGACTTGTTAAGGTCCAGGAAGCCATTTTCTGCGTGATTTGAACATGTACAAAATGTAGCAGGAACTTTTACGATAGCGTAATGCTTCGTAGTTTTCTGGAGTAATTGAAGTGTCTGACTTTCAAGTTAATGGACTTGGGGATGGTTGTAATGGACAGGCTAATCTCAGGGAAGAACCCCACTAGCCACGGACTGATGTCACCTGAGTTCGCGAAAACGTGCCACGAGGTCGCGCGTGATTGCAGCTTGGAAGCAGAAATATACACAGTAAGTGACGCTCACATGCCTTCCAAATCTAGCTCAATATTATGGCACTGTGCAGGCCCCATTCATGCGTGTTTGCTCTTTCCATGTTTACTCCCCGCAGGCATGTCCCCCAAATTACCGGAGAACATGCACAGAAAGTCATCTGCTTAGATTTGCATCCTTCCTTGTGCATCTTGCAATTTCTCCAACCCCCGATTTCTGTCGATGTGATTGTGGGAACCACCGCGACGCCTCAGCCGAAGAATGGTCTATCGCAGTATTTCAATGAAGGGGGAATCGATTCAACATCCTCTGCCGCCGAAACATCATAAAAAAACCAGTACTGTCCGCTCTCACACGTCTACGAATCCAGGGTGACCGAAATATTCCACACGAGCAGATCTGTAGAGCACGTATATTCTCTATGAGTGCATAAACTACTGACAAGGCGTGTATGGCCTGTACGTTGGAGGCAGGAGCCGAAGACTGTATTCCCTACCCTGATTGTTCTCGAAGGTTCCACACATTGACCACAGCAAGATAGTTATTAGAAGCGATTGTGAGTGCGACGGGAAGACTTCCCCTATGAAACGCATGTACAAGGAGATTCTCGACTGTTATTACCCATGAATTACTCGTTTTTTCTTTGAAACTATAAGCTCGATTAAAGTGTAAAGCTTAACTACGGTCCACCCATGGGGCTTTTACCGCCGCTGAAGAAGTTGGCGGAAACGACAAAACCAAACACAAGAGGTACTCTCTATGTTAAGGGAGCTATGAGAATTTTCCGACTTTGAGCCTCTAGCCCTCAATGTGGGTCTCAATGGGATTGGCCGTAATGAACAATTGACTGGCATCAGATTATGGGAAAACCTAGGAAGTTTGAATTAATGTCAGTGTATATAAATGTTTACAAACACATGGCTCATATTGCCTTGTTAATAGGCGGCTCGACTTTTTTTGTTTTGTCTTTTCTGTTTCATTATTTCTGTTAGCATAATGGTGCATACGTGTCAGTCTAGAATATAAAAAATTTGTCAATGTCGATATTCTACTAGCCATGACTTCAAGTCGAATATTAAGCGTACTTAAGTATGGTTTGCATACGATGGAAATCAATCTCAGTGGAAACCCTAGTATTGCTCTAGGGATATTGGCGGATGATAGGAAGGCCTAACAATCAGTATGTATGTACTCAGCGTCAAAATTTGGACACCGTGAGAGACCGGACCGCCTGTTCTAATCTGCGATGGAGTGTAACAAAAATCTGATCCATCCTCACAACTACAAGAACGAAAAATCATGTACAGCACAGTGTAATTAATGTTTATTTGTCGGGACATTGAGGCTCCGGTCAATGGGTGGGCGGGTAGGTGCAAAAGCCGAGGGTGTGGTCGAAGCAGGGGCGGCCCGGGGCGCCAAGTTTCTCGTAGCTTCCAGACTTTTTTTCAAATCGTCACCCTTCACCTTCTATTCATCCATTCTCCCTACAACACCATCTCTCTTTGCATTAATTCGGAGTCTGGGGCACGGCTTGAGCTTCGGAAATCATTCACACACATTCCTGTTTCGTTAATCTCTATCACAATGCAGCGCGCTTTCGCATCCAGGGCGCGATCATCCGTCCTGAACTCAAGCTCGAAGCTCAGGGCCTCGAGTTTCAACCTCCAACAGCAGAGGTTTGCCCACAAGGTACGTTATCTCTAATCTATTATGACGAAGAACAAAAACTCACAATTGGTGTCTAGGAGCTCAAGTTCGGTGTTGAGGCCCGCGCATCTCTCCTCAAGGGTGTCGACACACTCGCAAAGGCTGTATCAACTACATTGGGTCCCAAGGGCAGGAATGTCCTAATTGAATCGAGCTATGGCTCGCCCAAGATTACCAAGGGTATGTAGCTCCTATTGGAAATAGTTCTTTGATGCATTTGCTGACAATTTGATAGATGGTGTCACCGTCGCAAAGGCCATCACCCTGAAGGATAGCTTCGAGAACCTCGGTGCTCGTCTCCTCCAGGATGTTGCCTCTAAGACTAACGAAGTTGCTGGTGACGGAACTACCACTGCCACCGTTCTCGCTCGCGCTATCTTCTCCGAAACCGTCAAGAACGTCGCTGCCGGCTGCAACCCTATGGATTTGAGGCGAGGAACCCAGGCTGCTGTAGAGGCTGTCGTTGAGTACCTCCGTGCAAACAAGAAGGATATCACCACCAGCGAAGAGATTTCTCAGGTTGCTACCATCTCTGCCAACGGTGACACACACATTGGCAAACTTCTTTCCAATGCCATGGAGAAGGTCGGCAAGGAGGGTGTCATCACCGTCAAGGAGGGAAAGACCATTGAGGACGAGCTTGAAGTTACTGAGGGCATGAAGTTTGACCGCGGTTTCATCTCTCCCTACTTCATTACAGACACCAAGGCTCAGAAGGTCGAGTTCGAGAAGCCTCTGATCCTTTTGTCCGAGAAGAAGATTTCCGCTGTCCAGGATATCGTCCCTGCCCTTGAGGCTTCCCAACAACTTCGTCGTCCTTTGGTCATCATTGCCGAGGATATTGACGGCGAGGCCCTCGCTGTCTGCATTCTCAACAAACTCCGCGGGCAGCTCCAGGTTGCCGCTGTCAAGGCTCCCGGCTTTGGTGACAACCGCAAGTCGATCCTCGGCGATCTCGCAGTTTTGACCAACGGTACCGTCTTCAGCGATGACCTTGATATCAAGCTTGAGAAGTGCACCCCCGAGATGCTTGGCTCCACTGGCGCCATCACCATCACTAAGGAGGACACGGTCATCCTCAACGGAGAGGGCAGCAAGGACGCTGTCACCCAGCGCTGCGAGCAAATTCGTGGAGTGATGTCTGACCCCACTACTTCCGAGTACGAGAAGGAGAAGCTCCAGGAGCGTCTCGCTAAGCTCTCTGGTGGTGTTGCCGTCATCAAGGTCGGTGGTGCCTCGGAGGTTGAGGTTGGTGAGAAGAAGGACAGGATTGTGGATGCCCTGAACGCCACACGCGCTGCCGTTGAGGAGGGTATTCTTCCCGGTGGTGGAACTGGTCTCCTCAAGGCTGCTGTCAACGCCTTGGACAAGGTTAAGCCCGCCAACTTTGACCAGCAACTTGGTGTTAGCATTGTCAAGAACGCCATTACCCGCCCTGCCCGAACAATCGTCGAGAACGCCGGTGCTGAGGGTTCCGTTGTTGTTGGCAAGCTCATGGATGAATATGGCAGCGATTTCACCAAGGGCTTCAACAGCGCCAAGGGCGAGTACGTGGATATGATTTCGGCCGGTATCCTCGACCCCTTCAAGGTCGTCCGAACTGCTCTCGTCGATGCCAGCGGTGTTGCCTCTCTTCTCGGTACTACCGAGGTGGCCATCGTAGAAGCACCCGAAGAGAAGGGCCCACCTGCCGGTATGGGAGGAGGTATGGGTGGCATGGGTGGAATGGGCGGCATGGGTGGCATGGGTTTCTAAACGACTCTCGATGCTCAACGGCCTCTCAGCTAACCTTCTAATACCCCCTTTGGACTATACCCTCTTTTAGTATCCGAGTCTTTCTGCAGCGCCGGGTTGTACATGATGTTTTTGTCGGTACTCCACTCCTCTTCTCACTCTGTTTTAGTCACATTTGGAAGCAAAAGCGGCATGTATGTATACTATTGTATGTTGATTATCTGGAACTGTACTATATCATGTCTGTTGGACAGGGGGGAAGACGAGATGCAGGCGAAAGATGTGTAAAAAAAAATGTAAAGAAAGTTGACGACAAAGTAGCTAGGATTTTCAAAAGGGTGTGATGCAGAGTGCAATGAATGCAATGCGAATGGATTGACGTGTATATAAGATGGCGGCTGACGTATCAGGACGCCAGCATTCAATGGTGTTGTTGTTTACATGGCATCAAGGTAGAAGGGCTTTGTGTGATGGATAACAGCGGCGGGCCAAGGTAGGCAGGCGGGCAACGGCAACCAAGGCTGTGGACCGACCCCCCCACCCCACTCAGACTGGCACCAGGCGACAAGGACAGACAGCAGGCAGAGGCAGTGCCCCTTCAAAATCTTGCCCCGCTGCGCTCCAAGCCTCACTCACTCCTCACTCCAACACCCGCGAATTCGCACCCGCTCTCCACGCTCCACACCGAGATTCACACTGCAGCTGCCTAACGAGCATTGAGGTGAGAGACCCCCGCGCGCTTCGTTGCCAGTTGCCAGTTGCCAGTTGCCAGTTGCCAGGCAGCGACGTAGTTTCGTTTGCATCTGACATCTGCGGTCGCGACCCCACTACCTCGCCCACTATCCCACACCGTCACCGTGTCACCGTGTCAAGCCCTCGCTCCCCGCTGACCACGCCATACCCACAGTCTCTCTGATAAAGCGCTGCCTTGCCGCACCTTTGCATCTACCCACCTCTCTGCTCCCCTTGGTACTTTTTGAAATCTAACCATCACCATGGTGAGTGTGTTCGGTCGCTAGACACGGCTGAGGGGCGCAATAGCTGATAACTGTGAACAGGCTCAATCTGGGTACGTGTCCGACACATGAGGCCCACCAAGTCTACACCTTGCGTATCCGAGCTGCCTCTGCTACTTAACAATCGCCTTTCTAGGAAGCTAACATGCTCCCAGTGTCTCCGTCGCCCCCGAGTGCATCAGCGCATTCAACGAGCTCAAGCTCGGCAAAGATATCAAATACATCATCTACAAAATCAGCGACGACTGGAAAGAGATTGTCGTTGAGGAGACATCCAAGGACGGCGACTGGTCATCGTTCCGCGAGAAGCTCATCAACGCCAAGTCCAAGGACCGCCGCGGCAAAGAAGGCATTGGCGGCCGTTACGCCGTTTTTGATGTCAGCTACGATTTGGAGAGCGGCGAGGGAACCCGGAGCAAAATCACCTTTATCAGCTGGTGCCCCGATGATGCGCCTCAATATGTAAGTAGATCAGACCGCCCGATTTGGCTTCTCGTTGTTCGTTTGCGAACGGGATGGCTGGTTGAAGAGAATGGTTACTGATGCCTGCGATTTGCCCACAGCCCCGCATGATGTACTCTTCCTCCAAGGAAGCTATCAAGCGCGCCCTCAACGGCCTCGCTGCCGACATCCAAGCCAACGACGCCGACGATATCGAGTGGGACAGCATTCTCAACCGTGTCTCCAAGGGTCGTTAAATATCTCATAAAATCATTACACTTTTTTCACCGAACAGCGAGGTTGCGCGTGGGTCGGATGAAAATTCAGTCCGGATACCGACCACATAGAATGAGCAGACATCTCTGTGAAGGATCCATCGGGATGGGGTGGATGTCTCAATCTTCGTATTTTTTGGAGATGGGGAGTGGAGTAGGATGGTCAACTTCAGCGCACTTTACTGATCGATACTCAGTGGTGCTGTAGGGCAATACACAAATCAAATTGTCTTGCTTTTCATTTTCACGTCTCTCGTTCCATTTCATTGATACGTGCTGCCTGTATTAAGTTCCATGTCATTCATTGTACATGAACACATGCTCGTTTGATCACCAAAAGCACGGCAATCTGATGTCTCATTATGATGAGAGGGAAAATTACTTGCTCTTCTCCCACGCCTCTCGGAAAACACCGACAAGCCTCCCACCCTCCTTCTCATCCCGTATTCTTTGCACAATAAACCCATGAAGATCCTCCCAAAACGCCTCACTAGCAACGACCTCTTTTCCACTGGGGCCTTGAGCAGCCGGCGCACTCGTTTCGCCCGCAGCACCCCCACCACCGAGTCCCTTCTCCGCCTCCGTAGGCGCTACGGCCGGTGGACTCGCGACAGGAGATGATGACGATGACACACCAGCTGCCGTCGCACCACCCATCACCATTACACCGAATTCCACCTCACTCCCGGCATCGGCATCCCCAACGACCTCTGCGACCGTTTTGCTATCCCCCACTGGTTTCTTCTTGAAGAGTATCTTGATTTTTCCCGCGGGCAGCGATGTCGCGGTCGCGTAGGCAGTTTTGAGATCGTATATGGAGGTTTTTGCGGCCGAGATGTTGGAAAGAGGTATAGTAGGGGTACTTGGTTTGAGGGGCTTGAGGCTTATGGATATCGTCGTTGCTGAGTTCGAAGACGTGGAAGTTGCGGACGCATCATTTGTAGATGCTGTAGATGTGGAAGACGGATTCGGGCGCTGTGGATGTGGGGGGTGTGCAAGGCGTGGGAGGGTGAACTTTTAGTATTGTTAGCAGGAGGGGTCTTCGTTTTGGTATGTTGTAGAATTGGCGGTAGGGAGACGAACTACTGCGCCGGGCGGGTACTGTCGAGCATCTGCTATGTGGTCGGAGGAGAGTTTGACTGGTCGGCCATCGAGTGCGGAGAGGTATTGTTTGCAGAAGGTTACTTCAGACATGATGAGCTTTTCGTATCTTATTGATAACTCAAGTGCTGGTGAGTATGATGGCGGGGTTTTTGTTCAGAAGTTTCCTCGATCCACAATCGGTTGTGGATTGTCGTATATGGATTTCCGCTCCTAGAGGGATCGCTAGGCAATTAAAACTGTGAAATTAACTTGAAAAGCTCATTAAGAGGTTCAACGAAGAAAGCGAGCAACGATGACGCTGCTGGGGAAACTGGCCATGCGGGACAGGCGAGGGAGGGAGGCCAGGCCACGGCAAATCTGATTCGCCGAGACTCCGAAGGCGGTGAGCTCGAATTGCCCCAAAAATGTCCAAAATTTCTGCGGGCCGAGAGCGAACTTTTTGGTAGGTATTTTCGGCGCGCGTGCGTGCATGCAGTCAAACTCCTACTTCACCTTTACCTTTCTTCCCAATAATCGAACCTCAACCGTTGCGAACGCATTTCACTGAAGGCATTTCAACATGGGAAAAGGACGTCGCATGAAAAAGCAGGGCCCGCCGCCGCCATTGGACGAGTCGAAAGTCACTCGGAAGCGCAAAGACGCACCGCCTGCGCCCGAAGCGCCCGTGAAGAAGAGAAAAACAGACATCAAAGCACCGAAAAAGCTTGCCAAAACGAACGGAGCTGCAGTGGTTGCGAAAACGAAGGCAAAACCTGTGAAGAAAGTCGCACCGCAGCCACCTTCAGATGATGAAGATTCGTTTTCGGACGATGATATCTCAGATGATGCGGATCTCGATGATGCTTTGGACAATGTCAATGTTACAGGCTTAGATGCGCTGGGTAGTGCTTCGGAGTCTGAAGACCTGGACGAGCTCAATGCCGACGATTTTGGCGGGTCGGACGACGCAGACGATGTAATGGACTCCGATGAGGAGGTCCAAAAGGTGGGAATGTGGTCGGATGACGAGGATGAGGACGACATTGAGGAGAAGCTTACGGCCGCAAATATTGAAGGCCTCAGTCGGAAGCTGGATATGGAGCGAGCGATCGAAGAAGCTGAAGCACAAGCTGAGTTGGAGGAGGCACAAATGCAGACCAACATCGCCGGGGAGAGACCGAAGGTGCTAGAGGATGACGAGGACGAAGAGGGTAGGCCGATCACGAATCTCGAGACACAAGATCTGGGACTTCTGCGAACAAGATTGAGCGATACCATACGGGTCCTGGACGACTTCAAAAATCTTGGCGAAGAGGGTCGGTCAAGAGCAGAATATAGAGCACAATTGTTAAAGGACATATGCTCATACTACGGATATTCACACTTCCTGGCCGACAAGCTGCTTGACCTGTTCCCTGCACGCGAAGCTTTCGCTTTCTTCGAGGCGAACGAGACGCCCCGACCCATTGTCATTCGAACCAACACGCTCCGATCGCACAGAAGAGAGCTTGCGCAGTCACTTATCAACCGCGGTGTGCAATTAGAGCCGGTGGGAAAGTGGAGTAAAGTTGGTCTTCAAATTTTCGATTCTCAGGTCCCGCTCGGTGCCACGCCAGAGTATCTCGCTGGGCACTACATCCTCCAGGCCGCTTCTTCGTTCCTCCCTGTCATGGCTCTCGCGCCTCAAGAACACGAACGTGTTTTGGATATGGCTGCTGCTCCCGGTGGTAAAACAACACATATTGCCGCGCTGATGAAAAACACGGGCTGTGTCTTTGCAAACGATGCCAGTAAAGATCGTGCAAAGGGTCTTATCGGTAACATACACCGCCTTGGAGTCAAGAACACAATTGTGTGCAACTATTCTGCACTCGAGTTCCCCAAAGTCATGGGAGGGTTTGACAGAGTACTCCTTGATGCACCCTGCTCAGGAACTGGAGTCATCGCCAAAGACGCCAGCGTCAAGACCAACAAGACTGAACAAGATTTCATGAAACTTCCCCATCTACAAAAGCAGCTCATTCTCGCCGCCATCGACTCTGTTGACCATGCCAGCAAGACTGGAGGCTACATTGTCTACTCCACTTGCTCCGTTACCATTGAAGAAAACGAACAAGTGGTCCAGTATGCACTCAACAAGCGCCCCAACGTCAAACTTGTCGAGACCGGTCTCGTCTTCGGCAAAGAGGGTTTCACACGGATAGGAGGCAAGATCTTCCACCCCTCGATGAAGCTGACGCGAAGGTACTACCCCCACACGTACAACGTCGACGGATTCTTCGTCGCCAAATTCAAGAAGATTGGACCTACGCCTGCCAACGCCGTGCTCGCCAACGGCGTTGCGGGTAATAACAAATCTCAATCCAACGGTGCCAAGTCCAACAACGCACAGCAGGAAGGAGAAGTCATTGACAAAGCCCCCATTGTCGATGACGAGAACGACGACTCGTCCGACTTTGGAGGCTTCGACGATGAAGAAGATCAAAAGTACATTGACCGCGCTGAACGGGCGCAGTTACGTAGGAAGGGCGTGAACCCAAAAGCAGCCCCTACGAATGGTCACGCAAAGTCAGCTTCGAAGAAAGACCAAAGCAAAGAAGTGAAAGATACGACAGCCACTGATGGTGTTGCAGTAGGCAAGGAAAAGGTCAAGGCCAAGAAGTCTGCCAAGCAGAATGGAGACGGGGGCGGAACGGAGTCGAAGCCGGGTAAGAAGAGTGGAAAGCGGAAGTCTACATAGATTGGTAGTGGTCGCGTGCATCGCCTCTGTTGATATTTATAACCATCACGCTTCTAGACTGCGAAACCACGTGGGAATTTTCTCTGTGCATGTCAAGACGTATACTACTTTGGTTGTCTTGCTTGAAATCTTTGGCATTCACAAATTTCAAAGATGATTGCATTTAACATGGCCGTCTATCCAGGTTCAACGTTGAAAAGAATTTATTACATAGGTACATATGCAAGCTCATCTCGATTGATTGCATCCATTTTGTTCCATGTCATTCCAACGTGCTGCTTTCCCCCGCCAAGGCTCGAATATAACGCATTGGCAGCAAGAGGGTCGCCTAACAGAAGAAGAAGAATAATCAAGCATGTACCGAGGTTTCTTAGCGAGCTGGCGCATGCCTGCAGTATGTAAGTACGGGCTGGACTGGTCGAAACAAGAATCAATGCCGATTGATGTTCAAACAACGCCCAATGGAGTGGGTCTCGTACCAAGGTTTTAAACTTCCCGATAACCTCCCGGGCGGCTGACCTCACTCAGCCAGGAGGCGTGCAACTTTCTTTCAGCCGCATGTTCGGGCTAATTTGGATTAGGTTAAGATTGGAAAATTGCTGCGTGGGGCAGCACTAACTAGGTGCTGTAGGCGCACTGGCGCAGCGAAACTTGTTAGCGAGTTGAACTTGCCCGCTTTCCAATTTGTTTGGGAAGGGGGAGCGTTGGATCTGGCTTTATTGTTGGACTGGAAGAGAGTTTTTTTTTTTTATGATTTCGCTAAGAGAGAAAAAGGTGGAATGAATGTTGAAGGTGTCAAAGTCGGTCCGACGATACTGAGTATTTCATGACATATCACGCCCGTATTTTGTGTGAGAGCGATTGATTGATCGAAAAGTGAATCAGACGGCAGCATGTTCTCGTGCATGGGGCCATCTCCTTCCAGAAGGTACTATGGGGTTGTCCTGTGCAGTGTGCACGAAAGGTGACAGACAGCCAATCTGACATGTACAGTACAGTATGTACGTACCCGCAAATGCAGCAGCACGAGCAGTCCCGGTTGGCTATGGGTAGAGTCGGGCCGACTAGTACTAGACTAGGTAGGTACCTCAGTAGTCACTTCACTAGACTAGGTTGTCTGACACAGCTTGGGGTGGACTGGATGGAGTGGAGATGCCTCTCGTGCTGCATGGCCCATGGGGAGAAACCCTCTGAGGCCTGTGGTGGTGGAGGTGGAGTCGAAGAGAAAGTTGGGTCCTGGGGAGGGGAGAGTGCGGAGAGTCTGGAGAATGGAGAATCGTTAACTACCGCGGAGCTGGCTGTGAAACTGACGACTCGCAGCAACCGTAGCAACGTCCCTCTTCTCTTGCTTACAGTTTCTGAAGATTAACAACAACAACAAGTGTAGGTTTGTCCTCGATGGATGGTGCAGCCTTTGCGGCAGATGGTCAGGTGCTGGAGTCGTCATCGTCTCTCGGCGTCGGCGAAGGCATACTGAACCTAGGCACTACCCGATACGCACTACTCCGCCTTCATCCCATTTTTTGCTCCTCATTCCAACCCCCCTTGCCATCTCAACAACCATCACACAGGGACGTGCATCCTGGTCCTTCCACTAACGTTACTGGCCACACACAGTAAGAGAGAGAAAAAAATCGAACCACGCTACAGTCCGCCATGGGCACACAGACAAATCCCAAAGCACATGTGACGATGCGACACTTGGCTGTCCTCACTCCCGGAGCTTCCACGCGCAGCTGACGGTTACATGGGCTTCTTCGACATGAGGCCCTTTGCCATTGCCACTATTCCATCCATCGAGCTTGAAAACCCGCAGTCAGGCTAGACGTCTCGGCGACGCAAGACATGGGTTTGCGCCTCTTCCATGTCAGGTGCGGCCGGTGATGATGTAGGTGTAGACGGCGGCGTCAAAAGACAAAGCCGCCTTTGGCACTCGGCCTTCTTCCCACTGGTCCAAAGCTTCAATTGACTCCGATCCAATCGAACAGCCCTCGAGATGACATGCTGGAGAAACCCATGCTGTGCTGTACTCCCGACTGTAGCATGCTTGTAAGTTGTGCAACTGCCATCGCACATCCCGGTTTGCTGATTACCTGCTTGCTTGCCCAATTACCCTAGTGCTTGCTTTGTCGAGTCAAGTTTCTTTTGCATGGCATTCTTTTCTATTGTTGGACGGGATGCAGGTGGGTCAGGGACGAAGAAAATTTGCCCTCGATCAAAGCGCGTGTTCGTCCCTGGGCAATGGGCAATGGGCATGAAAAACCAGTCGTCATTGACTCGCACCGTGAAGGTCATAGGCTCAATAGCCATGTGCGAAGCGAAGCAAAAGAAGACTTCAAGGCAAGCTTTTCGTAATTCAAAGCTCGCTTATTCTTGGCTTGCAGCATCCCGGCCGCAATCCATTCCTTTCATCGCGATATATCGAGCAGCGCTTCCATTGGCTGGCTGGTCAATCCATGCAATGCTTCCCGATCAATTCCTGCAGATCGTGCGTACAGAAAATGTTGTACTTGTAGACCAGCATTGAACCCCCATTACCAATCGTCGTCTGCTTGTTCAGGAGAGCCAGGGACAATCATGGTCAAAATTTGTCTTTGTAGCTTTAATGGAGCGAGCCGACGTCAAAACACGATTCCGGCTTTTCGGATGCGGACCTGGCCTAAAACTTTCCAGCGTTTCTTTGTTCTAAACGTGTGCTATGTAGGGAAATGCACTCACCGCAAGCCGTTAGTGTCCACGCTACAGTTCTGATCCGAGAATCTTGCCACTGCCCTCAGTGGTCACCCGTTGAGGAGGAGGACCGCAGATCTGGGGTATGGCTGACCACGCCGGTGTTAATTTGTCCCAAGGCCCGGTGCGTTGCATCCCTTGGCGCTCTGAGCTTCGCCAGGGATTGGAGCATGCTGCCAGGAAGGGGCGTTTCTGATGCACGATTGATGAGGTGGTTGTGCCGACTGCTCCTACCTTGTAAGCTGTAGGTAGGCCATGGCCATGGCCATGCGGGGCCTCCGCTCTTGGATGGTGCCCATATGCGGGTGACAGATAAAGAGCAGCCTATGCCCGCTTGTTTTGTTGTTTTTGTTGATCACCACCCTCCCCATCTTTGTTTGCCTGGCCCATTTCGGAAATCACAAAACAAGACCGACCCTCCAGAGACATCATCGCCATCATGGGTTTCATGCTGAAAAAGCCTGAAGATGTCCCAGGTAAATCTTGGTATGCGTGCCTTCCTACTTGTACATCAATCTCGTCTGTTGCATAACTGACCTACCTACCTTTAGGCCTGCCATTGTCATTGGTCTCTTCGTAGCATTTGGAGGAGTCCTCTTCGGGTGAGTGGCACTGGCACTGTCCTTCCTGCCTTCGCGACCAAACAATACTAAGAACCCGACAGTTATGATACAGGAACCATCTCTGGAATTCTTGCTATGCCTTACTGGCTGCAAGAGTTCTCTACTCAGGCCGATGGCAAGCTGAGCGCCAGTCAGGATTCACTCATCGTCTCGATCCTTTCCGCAGGTAATTCACCCATTGTCTCTGCTATAACCTCTTCTTAACAAACATAGGTACCTTCTTCGGAGCACTTACTGCCGCTCCCTTCGGCGACTTCCTCGGCCGTCGATGGGGTCTTATGGCATCTGCTGGTCTGGTTTTCAACTTTGGTGTTATCCTACAAACTGCCGCCACCTCGCAACCATTATTCATTGCCGGTCGATTCTTCGCTGGTTTTGGTGTTGGCCTCATCTCTGCCCTAAGTAAGTTCCACCTGCCTTTTGGCTGGGCCTGGAGTCTCCAGGTCCGCTTGTCTGGAACCTGTGGAGGTGGAGAGGTGGAGATTTGACTGTGCCGATCTTTCACCGGTTTTCGGACATTGGGGATCTCCACTTTGAAAATTTTTTGTCTTTCTCGAATCGTATCCACTAACGAAAACCACTAGTTCCTATGTATCAGTCCGAAACGAGTCCCAAGTGGATCCGTGGTACTGTCGTCGGCGCCTACCAGCTTGCTATTACCATTGGACTATTTTTGGCTGCCATTGTAAACAACTCCACCAAAGGTCGAAACGACTCTGGATCATACCGCATTCCTATTGCTGTACAATTCCTGTGGTCGATCATTCTTGTCGTCGGGTACGTGATATAATTTTTTTTTATTTCTAAAAGGAGAGAGAAAAAACTAACAAAACATCAGTCTGCTCTTCCTCCCCGAAACACCCCGTTACTTGATCAAGACCGATCGTTATGATGAAGCTGCCAAGTCGCTCGGAAAGCTGCGTCGTTTGCCAGTGGACCACCCTGCCATCGTCGAAGAGCTTAATGAAGTTCAATCCAACCATCTTTATGAGATGAGCTTGGGAAAAGCATCCTACGTTGAATGCTTCAAGGGCACTCTTGGAAAGCGTCTCCTGACCGGTTGTTTGTTGCAAGCTCTCCAACAGCTTACTGGTGTCAACTTCATCTGTGAGTTAATCGGTACTCTTTCCACTATGACCTGTTATTGACCACCCATCAGTCTACTACGGAACACAATACTTCACTCGCGCCGGTTTCCAAAACCCCTTCATCATTCAGGTCATCACCAACTCCGTTAACGTCGCTTCAACGTTCCCTGGTCTTTACCTTGTCGAGAAACTTGGTCGCCGAGGCCTCTTGTTGATGGGCGCGATTGGAATGTGCATCTGCCAGTTCATCGTTGCCTCCGTAGGCACAGCATCCTCTACAACTGATCTGCCATCCCAACGGGCGTCGATTGCCTTTGTGTGCATCTACATCTTCTTCTTTGCCAGCAGCTGGGGACCTGTGGCCTGGGTCGTCACTGGCGAACTGTTCCCTCTCAAGGCTCGTGCCAAGTGCCTAAGCATGACAACTGCGAGCAATTGGCTACTAAACTGGTTAGTGTTTCCCCGGATACAAAGTAGTATCGTGACACCACTTGTCGTGGCGTTTTGAGACTTTGGTGATCCACTAAATCACCCCTGTTTGAGTTGTGCTGACTTTGCACCCGCGAATTTTAGGGCAATCGCCTATTCAACTCCGTATATGGTCGACGAGGACCACGCCAACCTCCAGTCTAAGGTTTTCTTCGTCTGGGGAAGTTTCTGCTTCGTTTGCATTGCTTTCGTCTACTTCATGATTTACGAGACCAAGGGCCTTAGTCTCGAGCAGGTGGACGAACTCTACGGCATTGTTGGCAAGGCTTGGAAGTCTAAGGCATTCCGCCCACAGGTTTCCTTCGCCGATGTGGACAACGATGCTGCGAGAAAGACCAGCTTGTCCGAAATCGCCGCGAAGCAAGAGATGAAGAGGAGCGTGGCCCACAACGAGACCGCCCCTGAGAAGGTTTAGATGCGTTTTGTGGTTGTTGAGTTCGTGGAGGATTGGGTTCTGTAATATAAATGTGAGGGTGTAAGGTGGGGGTGTGGGGGGCGGAAGACACGATAATGAGATATCCACTCGCTTTGCTCGAGATCTCTAATAGTGATTTTCAATACATTGAATTCAGCTTCAAACATTACTGTCTGCTTTCATGGTTTGTGACAAGATATATTTATCAGAACGCGTCATTACATATGTAGGTACTCTGATAGAGTGGAGTCTCGGATTTTGATTAATGTGAGAAGGGATTTAACCAACAGGACGGGCGACCGAAAACACCAAAATAGATACTTTAAGGGAATATGCAAACACATCGGTATACAGACAGGGTATGGAGATGATGGTGGGTAAGTACTAAGTAGGCATAGTAGATAGGCCAATACAAGAGACAAAAAGCAAGTTCCATGGCCTTGAACTCGCCGATCTTCTAAGGAGTTTCGTAATGGGTGGAGCCGAAAAGCTTATCTTTGCCCATGTAACCTCATCCACCAATGCTGCTTGACGTGGATGCAAACAAAAAACGTGAAACGACGAATTACATGGCGATGAGAACATTACAAAGTACATTAGAGGTACATGTCTTATCTGGTGCAACTGTCTGCCTCGTCACTCATCTTGATAGCTGTTCGCCGAGCTCCAATCGGATTACTCTACTATAAATGCATGGTCGCTTCCCACAGCTTACCGTGAGGTATTTGGTCAACCAATGCCTCGCAAGCTCGTATGACCATCTACTCAAGAATCCAAACCGCAGTTCGCCATGGGTCGCGCGAATTTCACCCAGTGTGGCGCCCTATACATGTCAAGTCCAGATCTCGTCAAACGATTCGGTTACAGAGGACCTGTCCGTCTAAGCTCCCCTAACCCTCAAACTCAAATCACTCACGAAGGTTGCGTCGCTTTGTGTGGGCGCGGCAATGAGTACTATCCTTGGTCAGCCGTGGCGGCCACGATCACAACCTGGATCCTTCCGATCCTGGGTACGCTTCTGCAAGCACCTTTTGAAAGCAACAGTTTCTGGAGAACGGTCAAAGCGATCAATCGATGGATCGGGAGTCCAATTTCAAGTCTTACTTTCATCCTGTGGGATATTGAGATCTCGGGGAAATGTGCTTTGTTTGGTACGTTTAAGCCTCGTCTACTGCTCACACTGTCTTCGGTATCGACTACTTACCGTCGTGGCAGTTGACATGGCTACCCCGTACGAAGCCCCTATCCCGGATGAAGACAGCGAGTTCTCCAGCATACGGGACTCATTTTATTTACTTATGAATTTGAATCAGTACAAGATGAAACCTGTCATTTCGATGACAAGAGAAGCAGAGGGACTACTTCGCATAGTACTTTTCAGCAAAGAATTGAAGCTTCTCGGTACCCGCAAGACACTCAGTCAGCTACGAAAAAACCTCGCTCGAGATCTTCGAATCAACCGACGTAGGGGCGTGGTTCCTGTCTTCATATCAACTCTGTGGTTCGTTGTTGCAGTAGGTTTGTCAATTCAGGCAGGTGCGTAATGCCCTAACAAAAGGACGTATTTATTTACAAACGCATCCACAGCATTCGGCGACTTGGGAAACAATCTCCAGGCTCATGCCCTCGCCCTGGGTTTGTTTGTATGCTGGTTTCCCATTTTAATCCTTTGTTCCATCCTAGATCGCAATCCCATGGCTTCTGACGACATCCAACGTAAACTGAACAAAATGGTTGATCTCGTCTGCGTGTCTCTTCAAAATGAGGAGATCTGCAACAATTACATCTCCTCCTTCCGGGAGCTTCCCCAATCTCAGAAAATGGCTTACTGGGTCCATAAAATTACCGAAAAGGCACATTACATCCAAGGCGACTACTTCTGTGGCTTTGCAGGCCAAGCTAGAACGCGGTTCCATTATGGAGCGGCTCACGCGATTCTTGTTGACATCGAGAAGGCGTATCTTGCTGAACGCGGACGAAATTGGCTTGCCGACCCCAATGAGGCTCGGGCTTCCCTCGTTTTGGGTCAGGTCGACCATGGCTTCACGTGGTTCGACGGTCGTATTTTCTGGCAGCTTGCTGCGTCAGTGTTTATTGTTGGTGGGACGAGTGCCGGAGCTTTCGTCTTATCATTCAACACACCGACCGTGGGCCTCGGTTGCCGCACTGGTGGATATCTCGTTTTCTTTACCGTCGCTTTAGCACTGTTGGTGGCTGAGATGCTCGTATGGTGGTTCACATCCCCGTTGCGCAAGCATGACCGTTTTGCAGAGCACTTGAAAGAATACACTCGCCGCGTTGCACTCGCTGAAAGCCATTCGGGGACTAAAAAACTAACATTCAAGGGGTTGGCTGCCTCCAAAGCCGTACTAGCGAGGTGTCTATATGTTATTGAAAAAGCTGTCATACATGTAGTCTTGCTGCCCATCCGACTTGTTCCTCTTCCAGAAAAAAAGTCTCATCTCAAAAGCGCAGAATCCAAAATTCGCAGACATTTCGAAGACCTTCGCAACCTGACTGCCAGAAACTGGTTCCAACGCGTTGTCTTCACGCCCCTCGAGTTCGCCAACATGGTCTGGCTCTGCTATCTTCTCATGGCACAGACTGTAGGCGCTTTCAACAACTGCACGTGCATGGCGAGCATATGGGGTGGGAACGGGGGATACATCGATTTTGACACGTTAAACCAGGTCAACAGCCCTATGGTGGAGAAGTACTGGAAACAGGGAACAATTATTACGTGCGTTATCATGGGAATAGGTATGGCGTATATTGTGCTTGAGGTAGGCATCTTCTTTGATTTTTTGTTTTTATTCAAACTCTCCTCCTCGCTTTTCTTCCAATCAACTGACATATTTTCCAGTGGCTCCTCCAAGCTCACCTCTGCACGGAGAATTACAAAGATGCCATGGCAGGACTCATTCGCGTTCGTCGCTTTCGCCGCTATACTTACTGGATTCGCTACCCATCAGCGTTGCTTATGATTATCATTACCAACTCGCTCTCTGCGATTCGCATTCGCGAATCTAGCGAGCGCAAGGTGCTTGTGTGGAGTAGGGAAACGAAGTATAGGCCGACTGTGGGACAGATGATTATGCGTCTTGCCACTGATGCGCAGAGTTTGCCGTTTCAGGGCATTGGTGATTCTGGTGAGAGATTTGGTGAGGAAAGCAAGACAGAAGGTGATACCGAGAATAACATGGTTGAAGGGACTGAAGTGGACTGTGCTCATAGCGGTCCACTGAGAGAAGCTAATCGAGTGCGAAACTGGGATGAAGAAAAAGGTGGGTATCAAGGTTGATATCATACTCAGTACATGAATGTCCAGATCCTTTTGTTGACTATCTTCTTCCATGTCTCTTCTATATTGCTGGTATCGAAATGTCCCCAATGCGTAGCCCCAATTTTAAAAGGTCTTGCTGTTCAATAATGTCCTTCTTTGCAGTCAACCTGAAAACATGTCAGTAAGGATGAATCATATTATTTGCTCAGTCTGTAAAGCACTGAGACACAAGATGAAAGATCCAGGGGACCAAGGCGACATACTCATCAACATCCCATTTTGCGCTCAGTAACCGTCCATTTAACCACGCCCTCTTCTCACGGCTCATCCACACACAGAATGCTCCGCACAGTTCAACGTCATCTGTCAGATCTACGCAAGTTTTTCGTCAACACTGATATTCTATTATAACTATCCGACACCATTTCTCATGCGACGGAAATGGAAAAATGATGAAGGGGGAAGTCCAAGAAAGAAACTCACAAGGTCTAAAAACATCCGGACAAGTATCATCCGCCGATTCGGTCAACACCGCCCCGGGATGCACAGCAGCACAGGTCAACCCGCCATTCTCCTCCTTCCCAAACTGTTCGCTCGCGAACTCGACGAGCCTGACCTGCGCCATCTTGGATACACAGTACGCCGTGTTCGCAATCGGCCCGTTGGTCAATATACTCGCAAACGAGCTCACGACAAGCAACTGTCGCACGTCCGCGTTCTCGCTCGCAAGCAGTAAAGGAACCAAGTAGTGCACCACGTGATACGTTCCAATCGCGTTGATGTCGAAGACGTTTTGGAAATCCTCCGGGTTCCCTTCCGTCATCTTGAGAACGACTTCCGGGCCAGCCCATCCGGAGTTGAGCACGACGACATCGAGGCTGTTATGTTGCTGCTGCTGCTGGATGGATGTGGCGAGTTCGGCGACGGATTGGGCAGATGTGATGTCGGCGAATAACCGCGTCACTGTGATGGAAGGATTGAGCTCCTGAGCCGTCTTTTGGACGGTGGAAAGGTGCGATGCGGACGATTCTCGCGCTACGATGAAGAGCGTGGAGCCCGGGGCGAGGGCGCGCGCGTACGAGGTCGCTATCCCTGCGCCGATCCCGCGTGAGGCGCCCACGATGCAGACGGTGAGTGGTGTCGGGAGAGTGTTTTTGGAGGGATCCAGAGAAGACGACGGGCGTGAGTGAATCGTTGGTGTGAAGGTTGATGTTAATTTTGTATCTGGAACTCGCGTTGACATGGTTGGTGTGTATGTGTTTTGGCGCCGAAACGAAGTATTTTGGTGATGTCGAATGGAATCTTGTGATAAAGGTGCTCAATGTTGCTTTTTGGTCGTTTTTATGTATAGATCACCCGTGATATGATAGAATATCCAGTATTGTTTGCGAGGTAATCAATATCTGTGTACCCGAGGCAACTGTCATCTTTATATATCAAGAGTGATGCTTGAGGTATCATGTTGCGCCCTTGCCAAAATAGTCGTAAGGCGACATGACTCATTTTGAGTCGGCGTTAAGGAATGAGCTTAACTTGGTCTGTCGAATGTCCGTAGAATTGCTAAACACATTTTCTATAGAATGAGATCTACTCACCTGCCCAAACAAACTAGTACGTTTGCGTAGAGATAAAAACAACAGACATCCATCCGAACGTCCATCACAGGAGCATGACAACATGCATAATTATACCGCCATTACTCTCTTGAGCCCCTCGACGAGGAACTTCTAACTAAACCACCCACAACGTGTTCTTCTGCTCATTTGCCTTCTTGCCTCAACGCCTCCAGCTTGTTCACCAAAGACTCCGGCAACTGCATATTGAACAAGGGGGCATATTTCTGGCTCCCATGTACATCGCTCTCCATGAACCCACCATTCGCTTGAGGTTTGCCATTGAAAAGCCTCGGGATGGTAGCCTTCCACGCAAGTGCTTGATCAAAGAAGCCGCTCCACACAATGTCTTCCTCCTTGAGCGCGTAAAGCTGCGCTATGTTGGCCGTGGTCAAGAACCCGGCTTCCTTGACCAGCGAGTACTCTTGAGCCGTCTTGAACATGGCGTCGAACGTCACCTCGAATGGGCCTGAGTTCTTGGACCGCAAGACGCCCGCGAGTTCACCTAGTGTTCGCGGCACGGGAACCGTGGATGGGTCGGGTTCGTCGTCGTGCGGGATGGAAAACGTCTTATCGTGTTCCTTCATTGGGTTTTGTTCCGAAGGCGAACCGTCCGACACTGACGCCAACGGTGGTGTTGGGGGTGCTCCTTTGCCTATCATGGCAATCTCCTGGTGATAGAGACTCTTGGCTAACTCGGAAGAGGGAGAAGCAAGTGCAAGCCTCTCCTCGCCTTCTTCCAAATCGACGAGATGGTAAATGCAAAACTCGGCACAAGGGCCGAGTGGGATCTCGGTCTTCCCGCCTAGCCCGTACGCAAAAGATCCGGCCGTGGCTTTCATGCCGGGATACGGAACGTGCACGGTGGCTACTCTTGCTGTTGACATGAGGCTGTTTGCCAATTCTTGCGTCGGTGCAACCGCCTCGCCGATCAGGAAAACCTCTCCCGGCTTCCCCGTGGTTTTGTTGATTGTGTCTCGTCCGTACACGTGCCAGTCGACTTTCCATGTATCCCGGGTGTCTTGATGCTGGAACTCAACATACATCTTGATGCGATCCAAGACGATATCGAGGCGTTCGATTAATATGGCTGTTTAGTATAATCAGCATTTCCATAATAGCAAAAGACGAACTCGGGGAACATATAAACTCACGATCATGGTAACTGCCCATGTACTGTGTCCGATAACCCTGCACTTTTGCTGCTTCAAGCTTAATCTGATACTTTTTCCCGGCGTCCCTCGAGAAGGTGAAGGTTGCGCCTCTGCATCTCACAGTGCGGTTGTCCGGCCGCTGCTCATACGTGCTGTTTGTTAGATCGAGCCATCCGCCCGGTCCGGCTAGTATATCTGGCCTCGTTTTCTCGTAAAGGGCATGTGCCGACACGGAAATCGGTGTACATCGTGAAGCAGGGTCATGCGGGACGATATCAAAACTGGCATCTGCGTACACGGTCGCCGTGGCCCCAGACCCCTTTGGTCGTGCACACGAAGCACCGCACTCCATGATCTTGCCCATATGTGTGAAGGCGCCAAAAAGCCTTCTCTTTTCTTCGGTCGCGGTGTCTTGGAATGATGTGTTGGTTACATGCGCTGCGTACGCGACGTATGGGGCCGGATCGTAGGTACGGCCACCAGCTATCATGTTGAAATCTGGGTTGGCGGCCATGGCGTCGTAGAAGGGCTCAGGGCCCATTTGCGAGCATATCCGCGGGACGGCATCGATGTTTTCGGGACTGAGTGGCGGCACTGGTTTCCCGCAGCCTGAGACTGCCCCAGCGCGGAGCCTTTCATGGACGAAGCTTTTATCGATATTGGAGAAGACAGAAATCGTCTTGAATTTGTATTGCCTATTTCTCATGTTAGTCCTGTTCATTATGTCTGCCTTTCTGTCTCCTTCGCATCCACTGAGCGATGCTTGAAGTAACGAAGAGTTGAGAAAGTAAACAGAAAACAGTACTCACTCATTCCCCTTCTCTGCCGCAATCTCCTCCACTATCTTGACAATCTCTCTGACATGATCATCACTTCCATCCCCTCCCGCACTCCCAAAGATGACAGGAATGTTGAACCGATTACTCAAGCGCATCAGTTTCGTCAAATCACGCACATAATTGTAGCGGGGAGCCGACATGGTCCCCAAAGCGAGCTTCTCTGGCCCACTGTCGGTTGATCCTGAATCTAGGATGATGGAGGTTGGGGCACCGTTGCGAAGCGCGTCGTTAATCGCTTGTGCTGTCTCGTGCTCTTTGAGTCCGTAACCCAACATGCCTACGGGCGTTATGATGTTGACGAGTGGGCGAGGATCATCGTGGGGTGGCGACTGTTGAATGGTAGCAGGTTCAGTCATCTTGACAATTCGACTTGTAGGTTCGTTTGAGATGTGATGTGAAAATGGAATCCTCGATCGATACGAGCTACGAGGACGAGTGGATGAAAAATGACTTCCTCTTCCTTTCAGTTCCAACCAAAGTCTTTTGTAGTTGTCCTACTCTTCTGCAATCGGTGTAAGTAGACTTCTCCGAAATGTCCTATATTCGGCCGAGCATGTTAAGAATAAAACTGCTGCATGCTCAAATGTCAGTTTACTTTGGCTAAGATGCGACGTCGCTGGGCAGAGCGAAAAGCGCTTGCGAGAACTAAACGCGGGGTCCGGTAATTAATAGGGTTTCTTTCACAATGGATTGAGAGACGGGTGAAATCTCACGTAAATAAAGTAAGAAATCCATTAGGTTGCGAAATCCGGGGTCGATGCCGTTGCCGCTGTGTTCGTATTCTACATCAATGAACGAGCGGACCAATGAGGTGAGCAGCTTGGTGAAGTTAGGGTGTAGCCACGCGTAAAAATGGGGATTATATACCTACCTAGGTAGGTATTGCTTACCATCCTGATTCATTGAGAGATTGCCTGGATGCACCTGGACCCGATATACCGGAAGACTGATTGTGTGTGTTGATAGGAGGGATCTGTGTATTCGAGCGCTATTTCCTATGAACATGGTCTTACCAGTAGTCAGCGCTGTGGAAGGTTCGTCAGAAACGCAATAGGATTGATGCTCAATTTGAACATGATTGTGTATTGCGAGGTGCAAATGATGGTCTCAAGGTAACTTGTAGACAATAAAAGGTAGACTCTGCCAACGACAATGTTTCCTTAATCGTAAAGAGACAGGCGAATGCGCGAATTTTCTAGGTCTCGTGTATCCAAACCACCCATTATGCCATCGTACATACCTAGGAATACCATTACCCGCCAAAGTAATCCTCACGTAAGAATATTCATACAAGTTACATCCGTATTATACACGTTTTTTGTTGTCCTCGATCTCTCTTCGGGCGTCTTTATATCCATCTGACCGCGCTATTCTCTCATCCACCTGCACATCGAGACCGCCCTTGTCCAAGCGAATGCCTGTGCCTCCTCTCGCCACCCCAATACTCCAAATTTGACAGCGCGGAGTGGGAAAAATATCCACGGATGGATTGCCCAATCTATTGCCTCAGCCTCTCCAATTCCTTAAGCACTACGAGATTTGCGTCCAGGAAGCGGTCCACACATTGCCTCATGCAAGGCTCTTCGTACTTGTCGAGCGCACCCTTTTTGACGGTTCCCACGGGGATGCATTTCCGGAAGCACGTATCGGTGAGGGAATGGATGGCTGTACACACGCATTGAATCAGTCAATTATTCATCGTTATCTTGGTATTAGATGGCGCGAAGAACGTACAAGATTGGATCCTTGCTTTCTGGCTCTCGTTGACGACGAATTGCTGCAATTCCTGCTTGTCGCGGTCGCTGAGCTTGGTCAGGTCGAGTCCTGCAAGCGCCGAGGAAGAACCACCGATATCCATTATGAGAAGTTCGGTGCGCTTATATTGCTTGATGAGTGAGAAGAATCGAGGGCGGGGATGGTAGGCAGTCGTTGATGACAATGGCAAGATCAGATGTGTTTGGTCTCCCAGAAATTCTTTGGATGACGAAAGCACGGAGCTCCTACGGTGGACGACAAGAGTGGTTTAGGACGAAACACCTGACTAGCGCAACACCACCTACTACATCTGTACGTGTGCATCCTTCCACAACAACAAACTGATGTCTTGATCTTGAGGATTTAGATGCTCACACAGGTTTTTAGGATCAAAGGTACAGTGCAAGGATATATCCCAGCTTGCCTTGCCCCTATGGCAAATTGTATCAACCCAAGCCAGCTAAGCCAAAAGTGCCCTGACAAGGTAGGAGGGAAAACATATACTAGAAATTGCACCCTGGACGGATTTAAATACCTCGCTCAAGGAAGTTCAGAAACATAACTAGAAAATGAGGTTTTTTTATGTCTCTCGCATAACATGGGCTATTCGAGCAGTCTGTTTCTCCAGCTGCCCAGCCATCTCCTTCCCCTACACACTGCATCCAAATCTCTCAACGCCCGATTAACGTCGCCTTTTTCTTCGTCATCCTCAATTTTGCGCCCCTTTATCTCTACAAAGAATATGTAGTTCCAATTCTCTACTCCGCTGGGCCGAGTGTTGATGGACGTAAGGTTCAATCCGTACCTCTCAAACACAGATAACGAGTTTGCGAGCGCTCCGGGGTTTGCATGGTCGACGGTGAAGGATATGAGCGATTTCCAATGCTTGTCATTCTCACCTTTCTTACTGGCCTCCTTCACTATATCATCTGCACCCATTCGTTTGATGATGAAAAATCTCGTAGTGTTGTCCCCCCTTTCCTCAATCCCCTTGGCCAACACTCTCAATCCAAACACCCTGGCTGCAATGACTGAGCTGATCGCGGCACTCGTCCCACTCTGGTCCTCGCTAACCAATTCCGCTGCTCGACTTGTGGAACTGACGTCTTGTCTTTCGATACCCTTTAGATATGTGTTGAGGAAGATTTTGCATTGGCCCCATGCTTGCGGGTGTGAGTAGATTTTGCGGATTCGAGAGAGATCGCCTATTGGTCGTGCGGTTGGCTTTTGGGGGACAGGCTCTTGGTTGGTCGGTGTCACTGCGCCAGAACTGAGGGGAGATTCAATCACGCTGGATGCAGCGTATGGCGTTCCGGAAGACCCATGATTGTCACCGGGATAGTGGCTTAGGAGGCAATGCTGCACTGGTATGTATGATTCCCCGCAAACCAGAATGCCTGGGTACTTATTGTGCAAGTCTGCGAAGAGGTCAAGCGTAAAGACTACAGAGCCATTTGTGCTGTTCTCGAAGGGTACGACGCCTCGATACACTTTGCCTGTTTGCACGGCGGAGAAGACGTCTTCGATTGTAATCTGTGGGTCGAGAGTGTAGGAATCATCATTGAAAGTGTCCAAGGCGGCCTAGGGAAAATTGTGAGCTGAAGCTGGTGAGGTGGATAATTAAAAGGTACGTGTGTTGAGAAGAGGGCCAGGAATGAGGCGTAAAGTAATTTATCTAGCCCAGCAGAGGGTAATCAAATATACAGGAAGCAGACGCTTGCCTTCCCACATCATTCACTGCGCGCACATTTGACAGCAGCGCATACATACCTGGTGTGTGTAGCTCGCCTTCGGACCCAAATATGCAACGACTGGCTTCTCTGCTTCCCTGCTCTTTGTCTTTTCCGTCATTGTGTGTTGATACGCTGATGGGTTGACGTTTCGAAAACCTTTCAAACTATAAAGAGCTCGAGATACAACTGTTCATTCCGCGATCGGAATGGGGTTCCGGCAATTGAGCCCCACCGCAAATCCCTGCGACAGAGGGGAACATTGAATGGTATCCAACATTGAATTTCGGGGTCAATACATTTCTGTATAGGGTGAACCAATGGATATCGTATATACGTAAATGCCTCGCTCTAAATCACGTGAACGAAAACCAAATCGATGAGCGAACGGCAACTACCATCCATTCGACCAGTCACATTTCTAGCTTAAAACACCAGTGGCACACGCGGCTGTTTGCATCACTTGCAATCTGTTTCAATGCAACACAATTTGATTTCAGCTTGAATGTAAACGAGAGACTAGCTGACGAATACACAAAGACATTTCAAGATCTCTTCCTCCACCAGACGAAGAATCCGCAAAAGCAGATGACCGATTGACTTAACCACCAATACCTGTCGTAATTTTTTTTATTTGATTGCTACAATCAGGTACTACGGAAATCGCGGTTCAGTGACAGTGCTGACAATACATTTGCGTCGGCTGCTGCCTCTCCGGTAAAGTGGTCGCGGGTAGTGGGTAAGAATGGGCACGTCATCAGTCTAGGAACAGGTTAGTCATGAAATGAGGTACGATGAGGAGGGGCAATTCTCACTTTGCAAACCCTATATCTGCACTCCTATCACTCGTCTACAACCTGGAGAGGCGAAGCGTCGTCGTCTCGACCACGTCTATGCTCTTTCCGAACGCGTCTGGATCAGTTGGCGCGCAGGCAGCGGAAGTTCCTTCACTCGACGCGTGGAGTGGGGCCTCTGCCTCGCGGTCTGCGAGGGCGCACAACCGTCAATCATCGTAGAATTCGTCTTCGTCATCATAGTCGGCAAGTTGCTCAAAGTTGAGCTTGTAGCGAAGGATGGCGCCGATACCACCAAAGCCCTTGACGAACTGGTTACCCTCGGAGGAACGGTCCGAGACGAACTCGAGTTGTGCACCAAATTCGCGGTATTTTTCAGCCAGCCACTCAAGGAAGGACATTTGATCAACCACCTCCATCTCCTGGCCAGAGTCCTTGTCCATGAACAGAGCCCGGTTCGCTTCCTGGGCCTTGGTGGTGTGGAGGATGATCTCGCTACCGTCGGATGTTTTCAAGGTCCAGCGGGTCATGTCTAGGTTCTCGTACACGATGAGAATCTCAGCAGCACCGGCATCCAGAGCTTTTAGAGTGTCATCAATACCATAACAAACTTTGCCAGAGTCCTGGGAGATTTCGTCAAAGTATCGGTTGATGAGCTTCTTCTCCTGGATAAATTTGACGTTGCTGAGTGTCTCAGAGGAGAGTTCGATAGCCTGATTGAAACCGTTCTCGCCACCGTACGAGACATCGACCACCTTGATGACCTTAGACTGCAAACGCTGATCGAACATGTCCGACTGATTCAAGTCATTTTTGAAGTCGGCGGAACCTGCCAGGATAAGACCAGCCACGTTGACCTTGTCGTTGGTGATGAAGTTTTGCACGGCCAATTCGGCAACCTTGCGGACGTAGTTGTGGCGCTTCTCTTCTCGCAGACGGGCGAAACGTAGAGCGGACTGACCACCACGACCGTGCTTCTTGGGCAGATCTACCGAGAACTTGTGGACGATATCGCGCGTGTTTCCGGAGAGGGTACCAAAGAGAGCACCGTTTCCGTCCATGATGATGAAGCCAAACTTCTGGTCCGACTCGAGCAGCTCGCTCAAAGCCTCGGTATGGAATTTGTTGTCGCATAGGTATAGCGACGTGTTGATAGGCTTGAAGGGCTCAAAGTCAATGTTGATCTTTCGGGGTTTGCCTTCAGCAGTGATGATTTCACCACAGTATACGACGAGACCGTTGGGAGGAACTTTGGAATACAACTTCAAGCGCTGCTGGGTGGAGGTGATGGCGGAGAGGACGGACAGTCGGTTGACACGGGATTTGATGTTAGATGCAGTACCCTATGCAGAGAAAGGAGCGGTTAGCGTATATAAGTTGAGGACGTGGCAAGTCAAGTAAATACATACAAATTCTTCAGCCAACATCTTTGCGGCGCGAGACACCTGATCCTTGGGGGCTGTGGAGAGTCAGCGCATGGTTCGTGGTGGCACAGAGACAGTGCGTACGGATAATGAGGGAAATCATGCTGGTGCCATTTCCACGGGCAGCCTCCAGACTCTTGATGAGCTTCTTGACTTTCCAGATCTCAATGTTCTTCTCGGCCTCGCCGCCTTGCCCTTGAGGAGGTTGGGACATGGCTGTGATGGAAAAGTAGGTGCTCGTTGGGTAAAGAGTGGTGGAGAGGGGAGGGGGCGAGCACAAAGAATTTTAGGTGCGCACCGCCCAACGGGATATTGGCGGGGCAGGTGTACGTAGGTTGGAGAGGCGGGAGCAGCCGGCGGTGCGGCACAGTGGAGGGGAGGACGAGGGAGGGAGAAGAGGAGAGCAAAGGGGTTTGTGCGAGGCAGGCAGAGGCGGTTGTTTTGTTCTACCAGACAGTCTAGGTAACGCAGGTAGTAATCAATTGTCTATCATGCGAATGGACTGTCTAATGGGTAAGGTGGTGAGTCAATGTTTGTAGGAAGGGTCGGTTCAGCCAGTGAGCAGCGGGCTGTGTGTGGCAGTAAATTATTTGCAGCCACTGGCTGGCTGGCTGGCTGGCTGGTCAGTCAGGTTACCTGTTATTCCTGGTATTATGTTATGTCTTCATAGCCCTCGTCATCTGTCTGTGCTGCTTTGCTTGCTTTGCTTGCTTTGCTTTCTTTCTTCCTGCCTACCCTACCCGTCTGCCGCAGGGCCGCTGCTGCCCTGCGTGCCTGCCCCACCATCCCGCATAATCTAATTGGCTCGCTCAACGGGCCAAACAGAAAGTGCTGATAATTACACGTAATGATGGCGGTTACTTAGTCATGGTTATCTTCGCCGGCTAGGCCTTGGCGTGATGATGTCGTCCGGCAGCAGCAGCAACAGGCGGGGCCACTGCAAAAGTCGCCTGTAACGTTATATTGTCCATGCTTGCATCACTCATGTTTGCATCAGTCGACCAGACTCCTTCAAACATCCCTCGTGATCTCGCTCTTCTCGATAATACCGCCGCTATGCTGCCATCATGCATTTCCTCCACTTTCCACACCATGGAAGCCCCCTCTAGCCTGCTACTACGCTTTCTTCGTCCCTGCAAATCCTGATTCAGCCCGCTCTATTTCTCCACCTGCCATTACCATAGCGCCCGCACCCTAGACCAAACCACCCACTGCTATCAATCTTCTCCGTGTTATCTAACTACCACGCGCCTCGATTCCTGTTTCTCGTTCCCCCTTCTTTTCTTTTCTCTCCTTTCTGCACCTTCCCTTGCCTGTCGCTTGGCCTGTCGCCACAATGGATATTCAAGGGAACGGAAATTCGAATCGGAACCAGCCTTCCACCTGGGACGAGTACGAAGGTGTCCACCGGGGCTCCGTCGACTCTACAGGCAGTCGCGTGCAATGGGCCCAGCTCGACCGACACCCAAGTGGCCAGAGTACCGCAGGAGGTGGTTCACCTTCGAGAAATGGCGAACTTAGGAGGAGACGGTACGTCGGAATTCCTTCCGTGAAGAAGCACCTTCGTAATGCTAATATCCAACGAGGTCCTCAATGGCCATGCGCATCCAGGCTATAGGAGACGCTGGCGGAGTCAACAGCATGAATAATTTCGCCCGCTCCTGGCAGCGTGCCGCTGGCTTCTTCGAAATCACCCCCGTGCGACCTTCTTTCCGCATCGAGTCGGACGACGAGCGAGAGGGTTTCCCTCGCACTGGCCTTTCAGCCACTGACCATCGTTCGCTTTTGCGCCAGGCGTTCCAAGAAGGAGGGAGACGCCCGTCCGACAATGCCGTCGCTGATGAAGAAAACGGGCCTACAGAGGAGTCGCATTTATTGCCCTCTGGTGTTGAACAGCGATTGGGGGAGCGAAAATCGCAACAGACCGAAAACATATTTACGATTGGTATGTCAATACTACAAGGCAACGTTTTCTTGAGGAACCCCTCACTAACGCATTTCATCGTCTAATTTCAGAACCTTCACTTTCATCCCCATTCGGTGGAAGTTACGGGACGAGCTATGGCAGCCTCGCTTCACGCGTGAACGAATCCTCGATGCGACACGCCGGCCGTTTATTCACCGAGCAACAATTGAAAGGTGTTACGGAACCAGAACAAGAAAGGGAACCACTGCTGGTCAAGCAAGTTGAAGAAGACGGACACATCATCAATGTCGTCGTAGGCCAATCTACACTGCCGCAAACGATATTCAATAGCGTGAATGTCCTAGTTGGTGTTGGCCTTCTAACCTTGCCGCTAGCTTTTAAATACTCCGGTTGGGTCATTGGCATGGTCTTCTTAGCTTTCGCTGCCCTTACGACATGCTACACAGCCAAGGTACTGGCAAAATGCCTCGACGTGGACAGTTCCCTGATCACCTTTGCCGACCTTGCCTACGTTTCCTTTGGTAACAAGGCGAGGATTGCTGTCAGTCTTCTGTTCTCTCTAGAACTGCTTGCAGCATGCGTTGCACTCGTTGTGCTGTTCGCCGACAGCATGAGTGACTTGATTCCCGGATGGGGCGTTATTGCATGGAAGATAGTGTGTGGCATTATCTTGATACCTCTCATCTTTCTTCCTCTTCGTTTACTCTCCTTTAGCTCTATTCTTGGGGTCTTATCCTGCTTCGGAATCACGCTTGCTATAGTGGTCGACGGTCTCATCAAGCCAGACTCACCCGGTTCTCTGCGTCAACCAGCAAAACAATTTCTATTTCCCGATAACTGGATGACGATACCCTTGTCAATTGGACTTTTAATGTCCCCGTGGGGCGGCCACTCCGTGTTCCCCAATATATACAGAGACATGCGTCATCCTTATCGCTATGGAAAAGCCGTCAACATCACCTACATCTTCACGTACTTGATTGACACTGGAATGGCATGCGTTGGAATCCTCATGTTTGGCGACTTTGCCCGCGATGAAATCACCAGCAACATCTTCGTTACCTCCGGCTACCCCAAAGCCATCTCCGTCTTCATCGCCATATGCATTGCCATCATCCCCCTCACCAAGATTCCGCTCAACGCACGCCCGATAATCAGCACGCTCGAAGTGCTTCTTGGCCTCGACAACCGCGCCCTCGCCGCTTCGTCCTCTCTGACTGGAATGTCTGGTCTCAACCGAGGCATCTTCAAATTCATCCTGCGCATCGTCTCCATTGTCGTCTTCGTCGTCATTGCCATCGTCTGTCCCTCATTTGATCGGATCATGGCACTCCTTGGCAGTGTTGCCTGCTTCTCTATTTGCATCATCCTCCCGTTGGCCTTCCATTTGAAGTTGTTCGCAAAGGAGCTCGGAAAAGCAGAGAAGACGATGAATTGGGTGCTGATCATTGTGAGCACTATCATGGCGGTCATCAGTACCATATTTGCGTGCCTACCCAAAGAGATTTTGGGAGTGAAATAGAGCGGAGAGCTGAGCTGGGCTATGAATATTGCGCACTCTAAAAGTTTGGGCGTTGTGCAACTGTCAATTACGACATGAGCAAAGGTGTATCTGGCGGATAATTAGGGAAAGCTGTTAAGCGTTCTGCGTATGGACCGCGACCTTCTTACGGGGTCTTACGACGAGCCAGCTGGCAGTATACAAGGAGGGAATTTCTTTTGGAGTGTTTTGCATATTCGCATGTACACTTTGGCTGTCAGGTTTCTACAATAATGGGAGGCGGGTTTTTTTTTTCTTTCTCACTAGCCCCTCCCGCTTTTCTCGGGAAAATGTGAGAGTGTCAATACATGCCATTCCTGACTTGAAGACGCAAGTGACATTCGATGACTCCGATGATGAGTGACTACATGCGCTGAACCCTACTCGCTGGTACATATCAACGAGATTGGATTAACCAGCATACACAGTAACATAACCATAGTCATATATACCTGCCTGTATTCCAGCGTCCTCCACCCCGACTTTCCAATCTTGCCAAGGTGATGGATGCCATGGACAAAACAAAACAAAACAAAAAACTAATGTCATTTCTGCCAAATCAACATCAATTGAGGATCTACCAGGCACCAACTAACTCTCTTGTTCTCGTCTGGCATTTCCGCCGCTGGTGCTAGTGTTATATATATACTCATGTCTGCGTGTCGTCTTTTTTTCGCTCTTCTCTTCCCCTTGGAGGTGGTACATAAAGTTTGTTAACAGACTTGACGACCATCTTTCAACCAACCCCACCCCACCCCCCGAAACCTAGTACACGCGTGCTATGTGTGTGATGTGTGTGTGGTGCAGACAGAAACTTTTTTGAGGCTTATGTTGTTATGAATAATGAGGAAAATGCGGTGGCTGAACACTTGCGCCTTTGATTTTTTTTTCGGTCTCGTGACCGAGTGAGTAGGTAGGTGGAAAGAGGAGGAGGAGGAGGAGGAGGAGGAGTCTGTATGTAGGTAGAGAAGAGGAATGACATTTGGTGCTGACACATATTGAGATTGGGGAATGGAGCGTACATGATTGCTATGAATCGCCTTTCTCCACCCTACATACCCCCCCTGGCATGCGTCTCTTTACACGGGCTGAGGCCCCAATATATGTAGCTGACGCCAGGCTTGTTCGCCTTCTCTAATCTTGATTCCATGACTGTTTTACCTGTACAAGCGTACAAAAAATATAGGCTTCTTTCAACCTCGAAACTACTTCCACCCTCTAGTGACTTTATTTCGTCCGATCCGGGATCGCCTTCTCATCCTTTTGCGGTTTCCACTCCTTGACAAACGGCAGGAACTCGGGTTGGCCGGGGATATACTTGCGCAACACGGGGGGCACGTTGAAGCCTTCGGGGGTTTGGAAGTTCTCGAGGAGGCAGCACAGGGTGCGCTCCGTGGCACAGAGGGTGCCGTTGAGGGCGTGCACATACTCTTTGCGGGTCGAGGTTTGCTTTTTGACGCCTATATTATCGTTAGAAAAGGGCAGGCCCGCGCGAAAAAAAAAAAAAAAAAAAAGGGGGGGGGGGTGATGTGGGGGAATGGGGTACTGACCAAACCGGATTTCGAGTTCGCGGGTCTGATAGTCGGTACAGTTGGAGATGGAGACAAGTTCTTTGTACTCGCCTCCACCGGTCACAGGGAACCAGGCCTCGAGATCCCTCTTCATTGAAGCCGCATTGTCTGTCGATGTGTTAGCTGCTTCGATTCAAAAGGGTGGCATTTCGTATGGTTTTGACTTACTCAATGCTCCGCTGACAATGGAAATGACTTGATACGGCAGCCCCAAGCTCTGGTAGAATTCCTCGCTCGTAGCAAGCATCTCCTCAAACGCCTCCCAGCTCTTCTCGGGGTGGGTGATGAGGAACTGCTCGACCTTTTCGAACTGGTGGATACGGAAAATACCCCATGCATCTTTGCCGTGTGAACCGGCCTCTTTGCGGAAGTTGGTGGAGTATCCAGCGTACTTGATAGGAAGGTCGGCCGTGCCCAGCCATTCTTCTGAGTGCAGCGCGGAGATGGGTTGTTCTGAAGTGGCGATCTGTAGCGAGGTTAGTATGGAGGAGTATGGAAATGGTCGTTGGAAAAAGCATACGAGGTATTTATCCGTCTCAGGCTTGTCCTTGGACTCGGTAACCTTGTACAGTTCCTCGTCAAAGTCGGACAGCTGTGCAGTCTTGGCCATCTGATCCCTCAACATGAAAAATGGCGGCTGATTCGGCGTGTATCCCTTGTTGTGCAAGAATTCCAATCCGTAGTTGATGAGGGCCATGTTCAAGAATAAGCCATATCCAATCAAGCAGTAACCCCTGTGTCCCACAATTTTGACACCACGTTCGGGATCGTAACCATTTAGACGGGCCAATACACCGTGATGTGGTATACCGGTTGCGTTGTGCTCCGCTTTCACACCTCCTTCAGGCGCCCATGTCTTCAGCACTTTGTTGTTGTCTTCGTTGTCGGAGACTGGAACATCGGCGTGAACGTAGTTTCCTATGGTCTTCACCTTGCTGGTGAGCGCAACTGCTTTTTTGGCAGCCTCTTCCTCCTTTGCAAGTTTGTCCTTTTTCAGCTTGGCCATTTCGGCGAGGAGATCATCCGCATTCTCCTTGGCCTTTTTCTTCTGTCCGACTTGTTTTTGGAGGCCATTGATGGTTGAGCCGATTTGAGTGGCTGCATATTGAGCTATACAAGGAACAGTCAGCCATGTCTCAGGAGAAGAGGACAAAAAAAAAGTTTGTGGTATGCCGAAACACATACTTTGTCTATGATCTTCGAAGTCCTTGATAATCTCATCCACAATCTCGACATTTGCGTGCCTCTTGCGCTGAGACTCCCGGATCTTCTCTGGGTTGCCTCCCCGCTCTGTGATGAAGTCGTTGCTGCATTGCCCCTCTGGATTAGCATTTCTTTGAGAACAGGTGCCCCTCCCCCGCTTTGCGCCGACTTCAAGCGATGGTAGAGTAGGAGCAGAATAAAACTCACACGTCGAGCATCTTGTTTTTTTTGTGATGTCTTGACTTGGGCCAAGGTAATGGACCAAATATGGTTCAACGAAGTCGCGCTGCACTGCTGAGAAGTTGTTTGCCAAAGACGTTCGGTGGGGGAGGGAGTTCAAGGCACGCTTGACTCAGGAACGCGCACTAAAGCGTATGAGTCCCACAGCGGAGCAATTGCGAGTGGCGCAAGTGGTCACCAGCCACACGGAGAGCCATGGAGGGCATGGACGGCATGGAGGATATGTAGCCGTACAGAGTTCGAGCACCGAGTGGAGTATTCTTTTCATGTCAGCCTCCAACTTTCCCAGACGGGTAGGAGATGATCGCATCCACGTGAATCTGTCGTTTGCTGTGGGCTTTCTGTCATAGCTTCAGAGCTTCCTAATGGAGGCCCTCGCCCGAAACCGTTTGTGCACAGAGCATCTGTGGGACGAGCATGCCAAATGCTGGGGGCGTGCGGAGAGTGAATCGTGGTGTTTGCCCAACCTTGGGGCGTGTGGGCTTGCAAAGTGTTTGACCAGTCCCAACCATTGCACCCATTTTAACGTCACTATGAGCAATCCTCTCTGGTCAGTGAGAGAGTGTACATGGTCGGCCACATGAAAAATGCATCCACGTCTATTTTCTGAATTTGATGCCAGTGCCCATGGAGGGAAACGCACAGCAGGCATGACGCCCGGTATCTCTAGGTACGAAAAAAAGGAGAGAAATAGAAAAAATACCAAACAATAACCCGCAAACACCAATTGCTCCGCCTGGTGAACGCCAGCATGCCTTAAGCCTCACATTAACCAAGCTTCATGAGCTTACCCAAATCTCAAGCCCACCAACCCATTCATGACCATCCACTAAGAGTTGCCTTAGCCCCTTAGAGATATGAGGTCGTAGAGTTTTCTACTCTACACCAGCATCAAGCGGAACCGGCCAATTTGCGGCTCCATGCTCATTGGAGCAGAGCTTGATATTAACTTCAACCCTGGGTCTGGTCTTTGCTCGGTGTAAAGAGGCGGCAGAACCTCTGGAAGAAGCCGCTTTTCGCCTTCTTGTCTACACAAAGAAGCACATGTCAGCGATTACATGACGATGCACTTGCTTCCCCCAGCAGGCTCGCCAGGATTCTGACTCTTCTCCACTTCACCAATCATGAGCTCAAACGCTTTTTGCACGTTCTCGTCATAACGGGCAGAAGCCTCGGTCCATGCGCACTTGAACTCTTCGGCGAGAGCTTTGCCTTCTTCAGGTGTGACTTGACGTTGTTCGGGACGGAGATCAGATTTGTTGCCTACAATGACGAGGGGGACGAATTCAGTCGCCTGCGCAAGTAAATCAGTATAATGAAAGTGAGGATGGAGGCACTGGATGACAAGTATAAGGAATGGTTACGTACGAGGTGGTTGAGAATCTTGTCGCGAATAACGCGCGCCATTTCGAAGCTTTGCTTATTGGCAACCGAGTAGACGATGAGGTAGCCATGGATTCCAATAAAGTGCTTAGAGTTAAGGATGCTGTACTCATCTTGGCCTGCCGTGTCGATGATTTCCGTGGCGAAGTCCTGATTCTTGTATCGAATGACTTTGCTGAAAGTGTTCTCAATGGTTGGGTAGTAGCTCTCTACGAAGTGGCCGTCGACAAATTGCACCGTCAAACTGGATTTGCCTGGGCTTGTGTTAGTTCTCCGGGAGCGCGAAGAGCAAGACGAACGTACCGACGGCCCTGCTGCCGACAATGGCAATTTTCCGCTGCTTGGGAGCTACCATGTTGGTGGATGATGGGAGGTTTGTCCTGAGAGCAGCGGAGCGACTAGCCAGGATGTCCAAGGAGGGATGGTTTTGGGGAAAGAAAGAGGGTTGTGAGGGGCCCAAGGGGAAGATGGAAGAAAGTAAGCAGTAATAGGCGGGCTGCCTAAAAGAAAGGACGCCGAGGCCGGTCCTGCTCCAGCTAGCCCAAGACTGAAGTCGAGTCGAGCTGGAAGAGCGGAATGTAGGCAGGTATGCAGGGCAATGGGATTGTTGTGTGTGTTGCAAACAGCGAGGGATGGTTACATGTACAGGGAGGTAGGTGAGGAGTGAGAGAAAGTACAGAGCCTCTGAGAGGTATGTGGGTACCTTGGCTACGTAAGTATGTATACGTTACGTACCTAGGATATGTATGAGTTGGATGAGGTAATGTTGAGTGGGATTGGCGGGGTACTTGATGACCAAGTTACCTACCTAGGTAAGTAGTTGAAGGTGAAAAGAAAAGGAGCAGGTGAAGGAAGAATAAAAATAACTAGTTGAATCAAACTTATGTAGGTTACCTGAGTTTGGGGAAAAGTCATTGGAAAGGGAAAAGAAAAGGCCCGGTCAAGGGCGCCGCCGCATGTTGGATGAATGCGCTTCGCATGCCATGGCCTTGGGCTTGTTCGCTTTTGGTCACCGCGGCACATGTACTGTAACTTTAAGTTGGTTGCTGTACCTTGGCTCAAGTTGGCATCGAGACTCGACGCTTTGGATGAATCGAGTTGATATCACGTAAATTGAAGCGCCGGGATTGGAGTGCTTGGTTGGGGGTTGACGCCCACCAGACTGCCCACCGACCACTGACCACTGACCCCACCAACCGACCCTGAGCCCAGTTTACCGGCACGCACGCATTGCCCCTCCCTCAGTTAGTTACATATGTACTGTCTAGCCTGCACAGTACCACAGCACAAAGACTTCATCTCGCCAAATTAACATTTATGTGGACCTCAAAGTTGAACATAATTAGAACCTCTCCCGCCGCAAAAGACTTGAGTCCCATTGATTGTGCAAGCTTTCACATGCATGAGTGCCGTTTTCAATACCTAGACTACTGCCGGCTGCTTGCTTGCTGCCCAAGCCCATCATCCATCCATGCACCTCTCTTGTGTGCCCGACCATCCAGCCACATTTTCTACATGTACATGGCCATCAATGCAAAAACAAACCCATGTTGAACAAAACAAAAATCTGCTTGCATTGCTCGAGGCCTGGCCAAAGCCCTTAGCTAACTACATATGGTATCAATTGATGTATGGGGGTATAGGGTATAGGGTATAGGGTATAAAGCATGCATACACAAGAAACCATATCATCCAGCCCCAGTCTAAAAAAAAAAACAGAGCATCAAATCCAAACAAAACACACGCATGCCACCACACCCTGTCCTGTCTGGAACTTTCCCGTCCTCGAGAATGCATCCTGACATAGGGAACACCATCTATCGGCTTCGAGCTGTAAACATATGCAACACTTGCAACCCCACCCGTCTTCACTGTTAATTCACATTGCTACTTTCCTTCAGGAACCTGCTGCACCTTCCAATCGCTCCACTACCATCATCAACCTTGCCGTGAAGTTCTTGTGCGTCTCTCCCCCCTCAAACCCCTCAAACCTTCCTGCTATCCGGTCTACCTTTTGATTATACAACACGAATTCTCGTGTCTTCTGTATGAGCATGTCCAACTTGTTCCCGGGAAGAAGCTCGCAAACCCTCTGGCGTATCGAATGATCCAAACATAGGTTACCAAGGAGCACCGTTAGGTACCCGATACGGACCACAAAATGAGATTCTTCCATAGAGTCGGCCTGCCGATTGCTGTAAGTAAATGTCTAGAGCCTCGGCAAAATAGAATGTCAACCAGAGAACATACCTCATCTGCAAGTTTCGATCCCTTCAAGAAAATACTGACAAGAGCCTCCACTGCTGAGCCACCGTCTTGTATGGCGCTAACCCTGACTTGTTTGCTCGACTCGGCCAGATTCATCATGGCTCCCAAGCTGAAGATCACATTCTCCATGATACCGTTTTTGACTTTGTCGTCCACCTTGGCAGCGCCCAACACCTCGAAATCGTGGTTGATGGAGCGCAAAAGAGGCAAGATGAATGTTGGCTTGGAAAAAAGTTGACATGCCCTCGGTCTATCGTTTGTGACGTTGATGCAGAGTCGAATAGCGAGTTGGGCCGCTACAGTCAAATTCTCGATTTCAAAAATGACAGGCATCATATCTGCCAGACGAGTCAATACGGCCGTCGACCATGTATTTTGCCGTTCTATTGATAGCGAAAGTGACTCCATAATCGACAGGGATGCTTCCAGAGTTAAATAATCTTGTGTCATAGCTTTTCCGGTTTTAAGACGAGTGCAGCAAGCAGAAGTCACATCGAGAATCCTCGCAACCATGCTTTGATCCACGAGAGGTTCTCCATTGCCAGCCTGGCGCAACTGTACGACTAGAAGCTCGAGGACCTTGATAGCAACTAGCTGCGGCGATATCTTGTCTACATTTGAGTCTAGCTTTTGACCGGCCCAGACGTTGGACTTGACAATCAACTCACGAAACTCTGCCACAGTCTCGCGGGCCCTGGGTGCCATGTTGACCTTTCTCTCTTTCGAGATGCGATGAATATCCATGACAGAGAATTTGGATGCTAGCAATTGGTCCAAGGTTTCCATGATTGCAGATTGGTGGATTTGCTCCAGTACAGCATATCCTGGTCGGGATGCAAGGATAAAAAGCACAGCAGTCGCAGCTGCAAAATCAAAAATGATCTCTCCAGTAGATGAAATACTTCGTAGCAGAGAAGACATCAGAGAAGATTCGAGTAATTGATTAACATAGTTTTTGTCGTTCATTTGAGTGGCGCATTCCATCATTGCACTTCTCCGTTGAGAAGCATTGAGACCTTTTCCAGACACTTCTTCTATCGTGGCTTCTGCTTGGGTTTGGAATTTGTGTTGCTGTCCTTGACGCCGCAAATCATGAATGCCTCGTAACTGACCTCCATCCTCGTCCTCATCTGATACACGTTCCTGATTCTGGGGAGAATCCAAGCCAAGGTCGTCGTCCATGTTGTCAAGAAGATTGGCAAGATCTGGCTCGGGTCCCGCAAGATAGGATCGGTTCTTTGCATAGGTAATTCGACTCCCTGTGTGCAGATGAATTGAGGTTTGAGAAGTTTGAGAATCCGCGATCGGCTCTATGTCGACATCCATGGCGTCCGGCATATCCACTGATGGATCTTGAGCTTTCAATACCCCACCTCCAAAGTGCACAGTAGAGGTAGATATTTGAGGAATGCTGATGATTTCTTCTTCCGCTTCCTCATCGGACTCACTTTCTTCGTCAGAGCTGGAAGCCGTTTGCTTCAGCACATCGAGAAGTCTAGCCTTCCTTGTATGTGTAGTTTGAGGGATGTCGGAACATGACCTGATGAGATTTGCAATTGTCGGACTTGGTTTTCTCTCAGAGAGCTTCAGTGCAGATATCTTCGGCATTGGTGTTGCTGAGTCAGAAGAATCGCCCAAGAGATTGTTGAACATAGCCTGTTGTCGAGGCGTTACTGACCCAGGAATAGGCGTCAATCGATTTCTTATCTGAGGAGTGTCGGATGATTTTGGTTCATACATAGTATCGTCGTCCATGGCATCTGGCTCAATCGCCTGGGGTACTTGGCTTGTAGGTGGTTGTTTGGGTGCCGTTCGATGCACAAGCATTGTGTGAAGTTGGGCTGGCGACGACTGCCCCTTGGTCACAGGAGCCCTAGATAGCGCAGGCGTTGTTCGTACTCTTGTCCGCTTGTTCTTATTGATCACCAAGTCTCGTTGTATATTTGCAACGTGTGGATTCGATTGAGTGGCGGTGTTCAATATTAGTGTGGAGGGCGCATCGCTCGTTTTCTTTTGATGCTTTTTCTCTCTCTGAGAGCTTTGCGCTTTTGGCTTCTGCCCCGGAACCGACGCCTTTCCTGTTGTAGAGGACGATACTGACGCACGTCTTTTCCGCTTATTGGATTTTTGCGACATATCGGAATCCACTGAGGGTGTGGGGGACAGGGGGGTTTGCGAATGGCTGACCGTAGCCGTGACACTCTTTTGGTACATGGACGTAATTCCTGGGCGGGGTCTTGCGGGTGTCCTAGAAGGTTCACTTTCATCTGACGAAGGCACATCGAAAACATCTGGAGCGGTGGATTTGTCTGACTTTGTTGGCTTCGTCACTGGTTTCTTGCTTGACGTCGCAATACTGTTCTTTCTTTTGACTTGGGTGGTCGGATCCAACAGCGCTGGAGTTGTCGCACGGGATCTAGTTGTGCGCTTTGTAGGTTGCTTGTGCTCCTCGGCACCTGGGTCTCGAGCGATCTGGGGTGTTTTTGCCCATTTTTTGACTACCTGGTGTTCGGCTGCAGTTTTGTCTCTTGCAGAGGGTACCGTATTGCCATTGCGCCCTTGTATATTCGTTTTGTGTGCCAGCGGAGGAGGGCCCGCAGCCTCTGTGGTTCGCGTGGATGGAACTCGCTTTCCAATCTTTCTTTCTGATTTCACTGTATCATCTTCGGATGGGGGAAGATCAAAGACATTCGAATCCTCGGTTTTGGACGGGATTTTCCGATGCAATCCAATCGGAGGTTCTGGAGGACTTGAAGATGAAGCTTCATTGTCCGACGGGACGTCGAAGATGTCTAGAGAAGCAGATGGTTTTGATTGATGAGCGCGATTTTCGGCCAGGCTGCGTTGTATCTCGAGCGGAGCAGCAGGCTTCCTTACTGCCACATAGACGGCTCTTGCCTGTTTCCGAGGACGCTCTGGAGACGGGGTGTCGCCGAAGAACTTTGACGAGGATGGGAGCCGGCCAGGCTTGCCATAGGTTGTGACCTTTTTACGGCGCTCGGGCGCAGTAAAAGTAGAGGACATTGGCATGGCCATTCTGGGGTGGGGTCGTTGGATCGTACACCCGGCTCATTCACGCATCGTGGAGGGAATATTTAGGAGTTGTGGTGAGAGGATGAATGAGGCAGCAGTCGCATCGGCGGGGTCAAGGCGGTGTTGAAGTATGGTGTTGTTTGTGGGTTGTAGCGTGTTGTTTGTGGTCCAGTGACAAGTTGGTGGGAGAGATGCGGGTTGGGCGCGTCTTTGTTGTTCCTTCGGGTTGAAAGCGGGAGCGGGCTCGCGCAGGACGGCAGTGACGAAGGGGGTGGGTGACAAAGCGGGACGTGCGTCACCAGCCACTTTCAATTCACGCCTCAAGCTGCGCCACATCTAGACAATGTTCTCCAACGATTCATTCGAAGGCCGCTACGCTAGCTACGCTAGGCTGTAATGGGCGGGCGGTCAACCAGACAGTCCGAGAGATCACGAGCCGTAGATAAAACGCCTGCTACTCCACTCATGAGAGTCTCCTCCCCTCAATTACTTAAACCATATTCGACACTGGTCGAGTCAACCCGTTGCCATATTTTTTTTTGGAGCTTTGCAGACATCTGATTCGCTTCATTTACGCGGCATCTCCTCCAGTCGCCTTCCCTTACCCTATCCTTGACAGGATACATTATTCAACCTACAAAACATGGCTTCCGATTGTCAGCCTCCTTCGCAGACTGTTGGTCCTGAATACCGCCCGGCCACTCAAAAACCTATTGCCACCGTCTCGACACCGCTATCCCAGAAAAATGTTCACATCTTGCCCCAGACACCTCAGCTGATAGCCCTGTTAACGTAATACCCCTCACTATCATGATTAACACCCATTCCACTAACACAAAAGCTAGTATGATTCGAGACAGAGATACGGGAAGGGCTGATTTCATATTCTACTCGAACCGTATCATTCGATTGTTGGTCGAGGAGGGTCTGAATCACCTGCCAGTCGTGGGACATGAAATTACTACTCCAGTGGGCAGGACGTATGCCGGTGTCAAGTTCGAGGGCAAGATCTGCGGAGTGTCCATTATGCGCGCTGGTGAATCCATGGAGCAAGGCCTACGGGATTGCTGTCGGTCAGTAAGGATAGGCAAGATCTTGATTCAGCGCGACGAAGAGACCTCGAAACCCAAACTTTACTACGATAAGCTACCCGAGGACATTGCTGACCGATGGGTGCTGTTATTGGACCCAATGCTTGCTACAGGTACAACTGTTGTAATAAACCTACTGGGACATATATATTAACAATTTCAGGTGGTTCCGCTCTCATGGCTATCGATGTTTTGAAATCTCGAGGCGTACCAGAGGAGCATATCCTCTTTTTGAACTTGATCGCGAGTCCCGAGGGCGCCAAGAACCTTGCCGATCAGTTTCCCAAGGTCAGGGTGGTAACCGCATTCGTAGATCAAGGACTCGATGAGAAAAAGTACGTTTCCGTATGTCAATGCGAGGTACAAAGCTGACCTTCATCTAGCTACATTGTGCCGGGACTGGGCGATTTCGGTGACCGTTTCTATACCATGTAAAGGGATCTACCATCAAGAGTGGGTCAGAAAATGGAACCATGTATCTAGGCAGAATCAGCAAGGGCAATCTGTTCATGGTATAGTTCGTTTTGATTTCATCGCATGTATTTGCTCCTTGCAGAGAAATGTCCTATATGAAGACTAGCAAGGTCGAACAAACAACGAAACCAGTAACACAAAAGCTGAAAGTAACATCCGCCGACCTGTATTGAGTTGACTCCGTTCTGGAGCTAAAGCTCATTCCAGATATCATCAGAGCATTGTGGATCGAAAACCTCCGAATCCTGACCAACCCATGGTATTCCAAACGCCGTAAATGCCAAAATCCTTTTGCGTTCATTCATACCATTACATAGCGTACAGCCAACACACACCTTCTAGTCAGCCTCATATTCACCTTCAGCGTCCAAGTCGTCCTGCTCAATGAAATCATCCTCGGCCGCCCTAGGGCGTGCTCCAGTGCGGTTCACCGATCGCTCCGTTGCTGCACCAGCAGCGGCTTCCTTTGCTACTGCATCGCAAGCATCGACCCAATCAGCGTAGACGTCAACGGGGGCAGAGAGATCTGTTCTGGTCAGCCCATGCTTTTTTTTTGTATGCGCCTAGCCCCAATATACGTACAGTTGATGTTTGTTTGGAAAGTCTGGCCGCAGACCTTGCATTGTAGGTTGCCTACACCGGATTTCTTCTCGATGGATACTGAAACGGATTTTTCGTGGTTACAGAACAGACACTGGAAGGTGGAGGGGAGTTTCTCCTTCTGTGATAGTTATTAGTCAAGGTGGCACAAGATATGCGATCCGGGATCTTGTACCTTTTTAGGGCCCTGGGGCTTGCTCGATGATTTGCGCTTGCCCTGCACTTTGTTAGAATGCGTGCGCGCAAGTGTCAAACTATGCACTACGTACCATATTGCTTGGTCAACAGTAGGATTCCAAGGTTCGTAAGAAGCTGTAAAGCAGGATCTTCCCAGTGGCAATATCGGTGGCCGATTGTGGGTGGTTGGTTCAAATGGGATTGTTCTCGTTTCAGTGCTTTCAACTAGGCGCGAGGTTCGTGGACGTGGAGAGCTCCGACGCCAAGCCATCGTCATCCGAAATCGAGCCGCTGCCACGATAAAGCTATCGAGCATCGCCCAATCAGCGGTCAACACACACCGATAGCTACGGATTGGGAACTATCACCCCTCCCGCGTAGTCGTGGCCGTGACTTATTGCTCTCCTCATCTTCCGGCACATTCCTCACTCCTCCATTCTTCATGCCACTCCAAAACTTTCCCTTTTCCCTTTCATACTGACTTTAAAGTATACTATTATTACAGACGGCCTAGGCCACACACTCAAAGCATTATTCAAGCCGAGGCTAGCAGCGGTTCGTTGTCTACTCAGCGCGGTATAGTTTGCGGTCCGAATCACGGAGCCAGATCACCTGCTGCATCTTCCTTTGTTCCGTACCTTTCCTTCTCCGGCTTCTCTTTGTCTTTGTAGAGAAAAAAAAACAGTTTGGCAAGCGTCAACATGTCCGTCGAAAGCTCGTCAAGTGAGGCTCTTCTGAAGGGGATTCTTGAGGAGTTGGTTGCACTGCGAAAGGAGAATGTCCAGCTTGCTTCTGCCGTAGATGGTATCAACGGACGTGTAAATACGTTGGCTGGTATCAAGCAAATCAAGGACGAAGCAAAGAGTGATGCTTCAACTAGTGTGCTCCAGCAAACAAAAGCTGTGGAACCGCAATCGGACAAAACCGTAGAAGAAGTTAGCAAGGAGTATGAGGAGCCACCTTCCAATGTTGATTCTTCTGCTCGTCGAACAAGCATGTCCAAGGTTTCCAAGATCATCTTGACTTCGTATCCCGGCCAAGCTGGCGTTGACCCATTGCCTATGGAATGGGGTCACAAAGATCCAGCCATTAGAGGTCCAGTGGTTGTCTCTAGGCATTCCAACACCATTCGCAGGCGTAACGGTATTCTCACCATTACCCTAATTTTTGTATTCTAGGAATCCACTAACAGATCATAGCCATCGGTGCCCACGGAGGCTCATATTCAATTTACCACGCGCTGGCTGTAGCTAGCAAGAATCTCGACATCGACCATAAGCCAGACTTCACCAACACAGAACCCGCCGCCAATATTGGTCCATTTCTTCAGTGGTACGACAAGAAGAAGATCGTTGCAATGGATCCGTTTGGCCACCTTGCCCCGTGGTTGTACAAGGACACAATGAACAAGGAAGGAGTGGAGATTCGACCTTCGATAGCGATTACAAAAGCTCACATGAAGCTGCCTGAGCTAGAAGCAAGTGTGCAAAAGGGTCGCCTTGTCCCCGATGGCAAGATCTGCTTGAATGAAACAGGCGAGCTTGCAGTTACCAAGGTTGCAGTTGAGCCTGTGTGGTATCTCCCCGGTGTGGCTGAACGTTTTGGGATCGGTGAGTTGCTATACGTACGGTTAGTCCCCGGCATATGACTGATGTAACTACAGATGAGGGCACGCTTCGACGAACACTGTTTGAGGAAACCGGAGGGTCCTACCCTGAACTCATTACCCGCCACGACATCAAAATATTCCTACCCCCTATTGGCGGTCTGACGGTTTACATCTTCGGAGACCCGGCCAAGATGTCGGATCCCAACGTTCGCCTCGCCCTTCGCGTACACGATGAGTGCAACGGCAGTGATGTTTTCGGCTCCGACATCTGCACGTGCCGGCCCTACCTCATCTTTGGTGTGGAGGAGGCAGTCAAGGAAGCTCAAAAAGGAGGCAGCGGTGTTGTCATATATTTCCGAAAGGAAGGGAGAGCACTCGGTGAAGTGACAAAATACCTCGTGTACAATGCACGAAAGAGGGGTGAGGACAGAGCAAGTGAATATTTCAAGAGAACGGAGAACATTGCTGGTGTGAAAGACATGAGGTTCCAAGCTTTAATGCCCGATGTAGGTCTTCATCCATCACTTTTGAATCCTCACTATCAGCGCCATGTGCACATGCACATGTATTTTATCCAGTCACTAATCCTACCCGTCACGTTAGATTCTCCATTGGCTTGGTATCACCAAAATTGATCGTATGCTTTCAATGTCCAAGTGAGTTCTTTTGCTCTATACTACCCATTCAGTTGTTTGATCTGACAACTCCTTTAGCATGAAACACGATGCTATAGTAGAGCAAGGCATTCCCATTCATGAGCGAGTGCCAATTCCCGAAGAAATGATCCCTGAAGACAGCCGAGTCGAGATTGATGCAAAGATTCAAGCAGGATACTGTAAGTTACGCCTTTATAGTGATACCAATTGTGTGCACTTCTATCATGGCACGATGAGACTAACAACATATCACAGTTACCACTGGCCATGTCATGTCGATGGAAGAGTTAGCCAACGTGAAAGGCCGTGGCTGGGAGGATATCGATGTATGCAGAACCCCCTCCCTATCGTAACTGAACTCCCTTTTCTGAGCTTGCTAATACCAATCGCAGCATTAAATTTCCGGTTCGTTATACGGTGGGTGTTGCTGATGCCCGGGTATATGGAAGGCTCTTGAATAGAGCATCAGTAAGCGTCTGCACCTGCATTCCCAACGACCTCGTTCTCAGCAGGAGCAAGTAGGTTGCATATGGCGCCTCGCTTAAAAGGCAGCAGCTGCATGTATTCTACATCGGCGCAGCGTATAAACGACATGTCAAGTTGCTGTCATCCGGGCTTGGATAGGTGCCATGTGTATGCTATCCCGCGGGGGACAGCGAAGCTGCATTTGATAGATTAGAAATGAAAACGAATCATGCTTGAATCTTTCTCCCTACCCTTGATATTGTATGTTTGTATACATTAATCATTCGATTATTGGATGGAAGGCTTATCCAGCCTTCGCCGAAGCTGACCATCATCCCACATTGCCGCTGCGAAGGCAAGACTAATCGGCAATGGAAGTTCAGGTTTCGGGCCTGAATGTGTCTGACCGGATACCGGTAGGGCATGGTAAACAAATTACCCCTCACGCCCATGATCGGTACAAGTCTGTAGCATTGTCCATTCTTTGGTGTGTATATGCTCGGTCTAACCTGGGGTGGATATCGCCTCCCGGCTCGAGTCTTCAACCCCCGCGTAGCTACCATGCCATCTTATCCCAATTACACTGCGCTGCGCTGCGCTGCGCTGCGCTCCACTCCACGCCGCTCCACTAATGTAACGCACAAGGATTGGGAAGAATGACCTCGTACATGAAGGGGCCGTCTCCTCACAGCTCCTCATGGGAAAGAAAAAGGTAGATCAGCTAGAATAACCCTATCCGGCGTTCCCCTTTCCAGCAGACCGATCTCCGAAAGACAAACACCATGGATGATGGCTGCATCAATCAAACGAGGACGCGCAACACATCACGCCGCCGCACATAATAACTCAAAATGAAAATGCAAATGCAAGCAGAGTGGGGAGAGATACCCAAGCTCTCGCGGCCTTCTTAAACGCTTACAACGAAAGCGCTTCACGCGCGCATGCACTTGTAACGCAAAACGTAGCTTGTTCCGACGTTGCTACTTTGATGTCGCTGCACTGTACAAGGCAAGTATGACTCCCAACCCCAAATACCCTGCTCTGTTGTCCTTGTGAGCGCGATGAGTTTTGGATTCGACGAGTTAGTGTTGGGTCCCATTTTTAAATGCTGTGGTCCTAGGAGTTCATCTAGAAATCCAAGGCACGAGACAAGGCAAGAAGGAGAGATGGGAGGCCAGACTAATCGGCGCGGCCCGCTTTGGGCTCGACCGACTACCTCTCACTCAGATTGTTGGATGCCCAAAGGGAATTTCCATGTCCAGAACCCAGGTTATTAGTCAACGATTAGATGCTAGAGTACATGGTAAAAAGCCTTTCTCTCTTTTTTTTTTGTTCTCACGTGGGCTTTCACGGTACCTTGGGGCATGAAGAAGGGGAGGACCTGGTTATTTGGTGATTAGTGGCGGGCACGAGATCGAGTCCGGCGCGCAAAGTGGCTTGTTTTCTGCTTTTGCCTCGTGTGTTTTGCGTCTTATTTTTCGCCTTCGGTTTGTTCCTCCGTGGCAGGGCCGACATTAGCAGAGGGTGAACGTGTAAAGGGTTTCAAGGCGCAAGGGGGATCAACCTTGGAGAGGTGAGAAAGGCGAACAGGTAGAAGACGCAAGCTGGAGGGAGATGTGGAGCGGTCGTGTCCCGGCAAAGTGGATTGACGGATAGAGTGAAGTGGCGGATATCCCAACGGTGGGCGATCTAACTTAGTTGTCGCGTTTACGAGCAACACAATTGACAATACATGCGTAGTCGGCTAACGTAGGCTTACACGGTACCTGTATGCTAACATAGTTATGGTATGTATGTACTTAACTACCGCTGTAGGCGGAAGAGGATTTTTCCGGGCATAGTCGCGCAGTCACAGTCTCACGGAAGGTTCGGTATTTGATATAATTATAAGGGTATCCATGGGGAAACGATCGGCCAGGCCTGTGACCTGTTCTGGATCTCTTGTCGCAGCATTGCGTACGCGTTGTTGCGGGGAATATTTGCTCGAGTTAATGCTCGACAAATAATCGACTGTGTAATTATAGGTAACGTAGATGGTGGGGTGGACCAAACGGTCAGAAAGGATGGGCGTGGCTGACTGGGCTTGTGGCACATGTGTGTTGGGACGTGCTAATAACTACTGTCCATGGCACATGCGCCAATTGTTGAGCGGAAGCCATGGTGTTGCACTGCGTACGTGTATGTGTATGCATGGTTGCTTGCTTGCTTGCCTTGCCTGCCTGCTTGCCTGCTTGGCCCATCTTTTTCCAAACAAAGCCCAAAAATAAATAAAGACGTCCAAACAAACATTTCCCCCAGCGTGGTGGAGCCCGCGGCCGACGGAGCGGGAGATGGACAGTCGGATGCATCGTGTCACGAGAGGATCTCTCCTCTACACTCATCCCGATCATGTCCATTCAACAAAATTGTTGAAAGCATGAGTGGGGTGGACGGTGGTGATGTGTCCATTACTCTACACTGTGTTGTTGTCTGTCGTGTGTTGAACGAGACCTGAACGAGGTACATTAGTCTCTGGTAGCGGGCGCCTAGCCTGGTTGCTTTTCGGACGGACTGGGCAGCATGGCATTGTTTGGCATAGGTCAATAAAATATCATGGCGAGGAGGAGGGTCGGGTGCGCGCCCTCTGCTCGTCAACAATATTAGCGGTGCTGAGTCGGCAACCAACCTTAAACCGTGCTGACTCTGTGTGTACTGTAGGTGAGGTGCCATTACAGTACAGTGATTACATCAAAGCCAATAATCAGCTTGGTGGGTGAGATGCTGTCACAAACTACGTAAAATAAATAGACGGATCATCTCAGCACTCACGACTCGCGACACCTGAGCAGCACCAGTGGTGAGCTGAGACTGGTAGTCGACCAGAAATGCCCCGAGTAATGAGACTCGAGACTGAAATCTGGACCTCAGTCCCGCCCCGCTTCGCTTCCTCAGTAGTTTGAGCGAGGTGGATCTTCCGGTCAACTCCACCAAGTTATGCCATGTCATGTTTCGAAATCAACGGGCAGGTAAGTTAGTTAATTAACTACTAGTTGGTTAGTTGTGCACTGTAATGTACTTTGACTCTGAGTAATCGACTGTGTGTGTTGGAGTGAATGAGGCGACCGGACACTGCAAGAGTATCAGATTGCTCTCGTAACGTGCATTGATCGTATTGGACATGGACATGGACATGGACCAAATAGGTTTCTAGAATACCCGTGCCAGGAAAGGGAAGTTGGGAGAAGGGATTCGATATTGTCACTGTACAGTGTACAGTGTATGGATGCTGAGGTGAGGCGAGGCGAGGGAAACGGGCGGCCATATCCGGTACACTTTACCAGTAAGTATGTACGTGGCCGCCGCCTAATCGTCCCGCAACCGCAACCCCAACGCCCCGCCCGTGCACAGAGACACAATTACCTTAGCAGCGACTTGTGTTACTGTACCAAGTTGTACCAAGGACATTGACACGGGATGGCGGGCTCACAAATGCGTCATAAAGGATTGAGTGCTGCATATTCGTCCACTGTGCCATGTGGGATGCTCTCAGAGATACATAATGATGTGCTGGGGGTGGGGGAGAACTTGGACGGGAAGGTTATGTGCTTATTCTGCTCCAGTTTTCCTTTTTATGGAATGTCCAGGGCCACTGACCCGAGTGTGCGAGCAGGTACTGTAGTCCCGATTTGATGGCAGGTTAAACCCCGCCGCAATGGAACCCGCACTTCCGGAGTGAAACGAAGAGCCATCAGGGGCGAAAGCGTGTGAGGCGTCAGGATCAGGATCAGGATCAGGATGTCATGGCTGGTCGTCACTCAGTCGGTCGTGGTCGTTGGTTAGCTATTCGCTGGATGCCACAGCCATTGCGCGAGCTAGCCTGGCCAAACAACACTTAACTGTGCACTGTGTGTACAGGCTAACTTGCCGGCTGCGCTACGGTAGAGCTGCGGTAACAGGCAACAGTACAGTACAGTACATTACATAAGTACAGCATCTAACCAAGTTACCCACCTTTGGCGGTTCAAACAGGCTGTCATGGTGTGTCGGCTGAGGGCGAGCCAGGAACGTATGAAGGCATGACAGCGCAGACTTGACTCCTGGTCGGCTACCCGGCTTGCACTTCTAAACGGTCCACGTTTTTTCAGCGGCCTGCATGTTGCATGCCATTACCGCGAAGCCTAGGGCCGAGAATCTATCGATGTGGAGAGCCTGGCTGATGATGCAGCTGCCACCCCCAGGGGTCCCCTGTCCCTGCAGCGGCGTCTCTGTAGTGTGTACTGTACGCTGGTAGTATGGGGTGATGGGTGAATGGCGTCTCGCGTCTCGGCAGCTGTTAAAGTATTGCTATTTCTCTACTTGTACGTCGTCGCTCAGCCTTTATCTTCTTTATTGCAAACCCGTCTCTCCAACATCTCCCGTCCACAATCCATCTGCCTCTCCGCCACCTCGAATCAACAATCACACTTCACATGAGACAACGTCCAACATGGCCGCCAACAACACCACATACTATTACTCCCTACCGACACAAGCACCGCAATCCAAATCAGGCAGCCGTCGTCCACCTCTCACACCATCCACCGTATCCTCTCCATGCATCTCCACACATGCTCCAGTAGTCACTCGGAGAGACTCTGGAACAGGTAGCCCTACCAAGGCTTCCACTCTGCTGGCCAAGGTTGCTTCACACCCACCAACACCAAGAGGCGACACCCCCTCTCAGAGCCCCATGGTTTCTCCAAATGCCTCCGAGATGCGTTCCAGTCCCGTTTCTTCACCAGATAGGCCCGGTGTGTGGAGAAGCGAGAGTGCTCGCTACGTTCACCAGTACCGGCAACAAGGTAAGCATCATACCTTCGATTCCGCTGCTTTGGAATCGATGAATTAACCATTTCATCAGACGGTTACATCAGTTTTCCCGATTTTGAGAAATTTTGCCAGCAACAAAACCCATACCAGGAGCACGCCGCTGTCAAAACATGAACAGACCAATGGGCAGAAGAATGATTGGTGATAGAATAGAAAGTCCTCCAAGACCTGAAAGACGTCATCATTAAAGCCATCAAAACGACAACACATTAAAAAGCCACTCCTTTGTCATGGGGGCCATCATCGCCTTCCGGAATGAGAAACGGGATGAGTGGGACTTCGGTCCAAAACACGGCAAGCCGTGGGGAACTCGGACGGGACGATTCGTGGGAGAAGTGGGCGATTAGAAGGTCCCGTCCACGGCGAAGCTTTCGAGCAGGTTTCGCTTACGGAGGAAAACATCCTGAAATAGCGTCTTGTAAGCCGTTATTGGGCCTTCGTAAGACATCCCGCGTGGGGTTGTGTGGCTGTATCTCAAGAGAGTACGCGTGACGATGACTGTCATCAAACGGATGACGGCAGGCAAACCATCTCGATGATACGCGCTGAAGTTGGGTGGTGATGGGCAGAACGTGCACAGAGGGAGCACAATACCTCCCTGTTGAATGAGGTTGAAATGTACTTCAATATCAGTACCCCAACGTTGGGTGTCTCCTCAAGGAGGCTTAGATATGAAAACAATACACATATGAATCGAATTCGAAGCTTCGCACATTGGTGCACAGATGTAAATGTATGCGAGAAGCACCTCTGTATGAAATATGAAATGTAAACAGAGAAGGTGAAATCGTCAAGTCACTCAAAAGACACACGCACGTTACGTGTGACGGCCAAACCTCGGCGAATGTATGATCACGTGATTGATTGGACCGTGCGCGCACCTCGCTTAATGTGAATTTGCCAGAGACTTTGCAAACCTCAACGACAACTCCGGAACAGCCCTCCAACGCCCACATTCCCACGTTGCAATCATGGCTGTCGGCAAGAACAAGCGTCTTTCAAAGGGAAAGAAGGGTCTCAAGAAGAAGACCGATGTCTTCGCGAAGAAGGATTGGTACAACGTCAAGGCCCCAGGCACTTTCCAGATCCGAGAGTAAGACACCCCGCCGCGATAAATTGTTGCTTCGGCTTCTCAATGCATGTGTACTGAGCCCTATTCTCTCGCAGCGTCGGAAAAACCCTCGTGAACCGCACCTCCGGTCTCAAGAACGCAAACGATGCGCTGAAGGGCAGGATATTCGAGGTCTCGCTCGCTGATCTCCAGAAGGACGAGGACCACGCTTTCCGCAAGGTCAAGCTACGAGTCGACGAAATCCAGGGCAAGAACTGCCTGACCAACTTCCACGGCCTCGACTTCACCTCGGACAAGCTCCGCTCGCTCGTCCGCAAATGGCAAACCCTCATTGAGGCAAACGTCGTTGTCAAGACCACCGACGACTACCTCCTCCGCCTTTTCGCCATTGCCTTCACCAAGCGACGACCAAACCAGATCAAGAAGACCACCTACGCCGCCTCATCGCAGATCAGGGCGATCCGCAAGAAGATGGTTGAGATCATGTCGCGCGAGGCCAGCTCATGCTCCCTCGCCCAGTTGACCCAGAAGCTCATCCCTGAGGTCATTGGCCGCGAAATCGAGAAGGCCACCCAGGGCATCTACCCCCTCCAGAACGTGCGTGCAAGAAGTTTAGGAAAGAAGGAGATTATGGCTGACATTTGAGCAGATCCACGTGCGCAAGGTTAAGCTTCTCAAGGCACCCAAGTTCGACCTCGGTGCTCTCCTCGGTCTGCACGGCGAGTCAAGCCAGGATGACTCTGGCCAAAAGGTATTTGATATCCCACATGAACATAGCGCGGACCCCTGCTAACATTATTCGATCAGGTTGAGCGGGAGTTCAAGGAGCAGGTCCTCGAGAACGTGTAAGTGGCATGGTTGAATAGGCAGGGGGGTCTCTTATAGGGTCTTTTCAACTTCTTCGACATGAGTATGGGCATCAAAAGGTGTTATGTTTACAAATGAATGGTCAAAACATAACTCTTAATGAGTCCCCGGGTGATAGTGATGGCGTGCATGGGTAGCAACGATCCTCACGACATATACCACGGTGTTCATGCGGTGGTGCTGGAAAAGTGCAAAAGAAATGACATTGGCTTTGAATTATCCAAATCCTCGCATTTCTCACACAGATGTTCCGCATTCCTTGTCTGACCCCATAACGCCCGATTACTGATAGCCTGAACATGAACCTTGTGCATCACTGCAACACGTTGCTGATATCTTTATTTGACCGTCACTTAAATTGATCGACAGTGGCATCCAATACTTGTCACAATTATAAACCCCGGGAATACCTCTATGTGCGACATTTTTTAGACCATCACCTCTTCACAGCTTCAATGGCGACAAGCCCACAGTGCTTTATCTCGAGCCGTGCACAGCCAGGGTCCGATACCATTGAACTGTGGTGATTTTCCTTCGTAACACACGACGCAACCACCTTCCCAGCAAATGGTCCCATATATCCCTCAACCCCGCCGTAAGTGTTGTGGTCAGAAGATCCTGGGGATGATCGACACTGCAACCTCCATGTCATGCGCTTATGGTTTTCCTACGTATGGTATCAACTTTCTGCGCAGACGGACATTTCGACGGCGATGTTACCCAATTCCTTCCCCTAAACACAGTTTTGCGCTTGTACAGGGTAAGTGTAATATGGGTGTGCGTATCCGTATGCGTATGTGCGCAACGGCATTATGTGCCGCGTTACATCATGCTGCGTTTGCGTGGCTGTTGTGTGCAATATTCGGATCACAAATGCAAGTATCCAGGTGTACATGAGCATCGCATGTTTCCCCCGCGTTAAGTTACTCGGGAGACGCTTGATACACGTCCCTTGCGACCATTACATTAAGCAAGGGGGTATCTAGTCCTGCGATTTCTTCCAATCCTATCGTGAGCTGATTGCTAAAAGAAATGGGAATAGAATCTTACCCCTCAATTCAAATTATGACAGAAGGAACGAATTCACTGTTGTAGAAAGTAGTATCAGTCAGTTCGTGCTCAAAACAATGGTGTGTGTGTGTGTGCGTGTGTTTTGCCGAAATGGGATATGCCAACCGACGAAGCCGTGTAGTCGTATCTGAACTCTGGACAAAAATGCTAGTACTCATACAACATGACAAAATCGGTTATTTCGGAATCTATCCTTACTCCGAAGCAAATAGCATATGGCGGTCTGGCAAACACAAAAGTTTTCGATGCTTTCTTCATAAGTTCGCTATCTCGCACTTCGCCTAGCATTGAATATACATGCGACGTGCACCTATGTCCAAACTGACTAATGTACAAACACGCTAGCATATCATTCCCAATACTTACCATATCCCTTCTATCATTTCCCTCCTTCCCGAGAGTAACTAATCTAGCGGCGGGACAAGGAAGAACAGACACTAAATAAAAAAGAGTCTCGAAACATGTTGGTCGCTCGGGGAATCGGGGGGAGCAGCTAGCTAGCTAGGTAGCTTTGAACCCCTTTGCTAGATATTGCAGAGTAGAGACAGAGTCATTTCGTGCAGCTGCCCAGCGGTTGCGGTGTGTATAGCGAGATTACCTTAGAAAGGAAAAAGATCGGTGAACATGGGTCTCGATGTATGATGATGTAGCGCGGGGACCTTTTTTCAACCGCTATCTTAATTTCTCCGTGTGCGTGGGTATGTCACATAGGTTGCTATGGAAATTGGCTGTATGTACACGTAGCCATGTATCTAATCTCCTGTTGTTGGTTCGGAGGGATCAGATGTTGGATCTAGAAGTATGAGGGGGGGTAGTTAGTCTGTGTGTGCACGGATTCGGCTATGCCTTTTATACACCGCTACTTTGACGAAAGCCCAAACGAGGATATGCCCCAAAAGGGATTTTGTGTTGTATTCGGGGATGTTTGGTCTGCGTGGGGCAGAAATTCGCTGTCTTGCTTTGTGTCGCAGAGCATCTCGAAGTGTAAGAGTACAGCGAAATTATATTTACCTCTTGTTACGATTTTCAGAGGCATGGACGGCATCCCGGCATGCAATTAGACTATATAAAAACTAAAACTAAACAAAATAGTAAGAGTCTCTCTCACGATTGAGTATCAAGGGTACTGGACTCGCGTACATTCAATTCCTACGTCATAACGTAGATACAATACCGTAGGCTCTTAGAAGACAGTGGACGTTATACTTAAGAAAAGTAAGATAACAAAACCTAACATACTGTATAACCTCTAGATACTATAATTTTATTAGTCTTCAAATACTCGTAGTATTCTAACATGTTTTAGAAAGACTGCTAGGTTCCTAACGTAGAGTATTAAAAATCTGCCGTATTTAAGTCTAACTTCCACAGTCTTTTGAGAGGATGTTTTCACTGATTGAATTTACACTAGTGCTCCAACACCATGTTTCGATTTCTCTCTACCCCTAATATCAGGCTATATAACATGCGCACACCTCCTGGGGCCACGTCGGTTTTGCCGTCGAAAGACTAGGCTGACCTGTTCGTTGTATCAAGGCCATCGTGCATTAAGAAGTGGACCTTGAATGGGGCAGACCCGAGAAGGCTGTATGTAGGAGTGGCCAACAATTGATACCCTTGAGCCATATAGAAGGGAAGCTAATTCACTGCTGTTAACAGCGCTAATAGATGGGCCCATAATAACGATACTCACAATGTACTCGTGGATCCGTACGTGCAATGATCGTCCAGCCTCCCGGATCTATACGATTTGAAGTTAGGTAATGTTTATATAGGGTGTTTCTTTCCCTCCTTGCTTACAATTTTGCGCGTGTATTCATCTAAGGCATGTCCAATACCCTTGCGTTGATGATTGGGTCTGTTTAATTGGTCAATATATAGCTGAATGACTAGATTCAGCAACGTACTCTACAACAATGATAGAAGTGGTGTAGCATTCGCTTGGAATAATACCAATCTCATCATTTGTATGAAGAGTGACGTTCCCCCATTCTTTGATACGGCTCACGTATTTGTCTTCACCGGTCAATTTCAGAAAAGAATCCCAGTCTTCGTTATCATCCAGTCTCTAACAAATCAATCAGATGTATTTGCTAATCGGTTCAGATGAGAATCACATAGGTCGTTTCATAGGGCATTCGTGACTTTCCCGGCTCAAAGAACGCCCTGAAACCACACCACTCCCCATTTTCTCTGGCTCCAATGAGTATACCCGACATTGCAACTCGATTCAAGTGCGAAGACCAGAATTTCTCATGCATCTCGACATTGGCTTCGTAGGGAGCTGCACCGAAGAAGATTGTCAAGGCGGGGGTGGCAGCTTCATGAGCGTCAGTCGCTGTGAGCCTTCATGCGAGGTCTATTTCTCGATAGAAAGAAAACGAGTACCGTTTTTGGTACGTACGGGCTAGGGCAAATGCTTTTGCCATCCAGGCGGCTGCTTGTCGGCTTTTATCGCGAGAGAGGCCGACACCCGTGAGATTGACGATCTGAAGAGTTGAGGTAGACATCTGTGATAATGAGAATGGGTATTTCCGGAAGCAAGTTTGATCAGATACACGATCCGTATCAGCTTGAGGGAATGTAGTTCATCATCGCTCATCCACGATCGAACAGAAATCAAATAGCTATACGTTGCATCAGCACTTGCGGGTAGCTGCAGTAAGCAAGCCGCGCGTTGATTGGAGGGCCACCAGCCGTAACAACTATCGTGAAGACTTCTTGGTCTTTGAGAATTTCAACTTTTCAGACATTCTTGTATGTTAAATATTCTTCATGTGGTCCTCTTCGGTGAAAGTAATTACGCACAATAGTACTAGCACGCCACTGCTTTTAGAGTACACTACTTTAGCCTTAATCACTCGTAGAATAATAGGCGTAACAATCTTCGTGCGCTGTGGTTGTAAATGTAGATCCTCGAATACGTTATTTTGATACAACAATAAAACGCGACACAACCATGTCCTTGAAGATGGGGGCCAGGCTCAATGCTGGAAAGAATTTTTATTGAGGGTACGACTAAAGCATACACAATATATCATTTAAATAATGAACATAGAAGATAAACTCACACGTCATTCGCGACGTATTGATCAAGCTGTCAAAACCATCGTCTTGCATCTAGGAAGAAAAGTTTCCACCGGCTGTCTTCGTTGTACCAGAGGCTACGCTCACGCCCTTAACAACTACAGTGTTGCCTCCAACGCTCGTAACTCTAACATCAACAGTGTCTTTACCACTGCCTCCAGAGATCTCGAAGAAGTTGTATGGTTGGCGGGTGGTAGCCTTCCAGCTTGAGCCACCGTCGGTCGAAACTTCAAGCTTGGAAACAGCCACATTGGAGTTGACGACTTGCATGCTGAAGAAGTATTGGGAAGTGCCCTCCTTGTTCTTGAGAATGATAGGGGAAGAGATGTCGCAAGGCACTTTGGTGTACGAGATGTCTATGATGCCTGCAGACTTGGAGCCAATCTTCTCGAACCCGGTTTCGAAGAGGTCGAGATGAGTCACGTCGCACTCAGGGCACTGATCGACAACCATGGCCTTGATGGTATTGCCGTTAGGTCCGGTTACGGCAACGCAGGAACCACACTGAGAAGCATCCCAATTACCCCCGAAGGCAGTGCCAAAAAGACCCGCGGGAAGTGTGTATCCGGTGAAAGAACAATGCCCTCCACTGACATTCCCACCGTAAAAGGTAGCTTTGCCCTTGACAGCCGCGGCAGAGCTCGCTTCATTAACTGCCTCGATTGGCTTTTCTGCTGGGGCGGAGGACGCCACTGGGTCGGAGGAAGAGACAGGAGTGGATGCTGAGCTGATAGCAGTGACAGGCACCGGGGATACGACAACGGTTTTGATAGATTTGCTTTTGGATGAAGCAGATAGCGCAGAAGACAAGGAAGCTGTGGGTATAACGGAGAATTTCGTTTCTAGCGTTGTTGGGCGTGCAGGCGCATAAGTCGGGAAGCGGGTACTGTTGGTAAAAGTGCCGTTTCCATAAGGCTGGTGGGGGAATTGGGGGCGATGAGTTGCCGTGTTTGAGGGGGCGGGAATGGTGAGCGTGATGCGCTCAGTTTGAGTCTCCGTTACAGTACTGAGGGGACCGCATTGATCTTGCGCAAGAGCAAGACCCACGATAGGAAGGATTCCAACGAAAGACCTCATTTTGTTTGGGAATGTAGATGGTGGTTTTGAATTTTGTTATTGGAATAGATTGATTGCTTCAAGCAATAGAGGATAGTTTGATCTCTCAAGGCGATAGGTAAACGATCGAAATTGAACCCAAAGATTCAGAAAAAGAGATGTATACAACGAAGGTACGCAGCGCTATGGCATGCAATCAAGACAGTTGAACGAATGTTACGAGACCAGGCGCTCACTCTTCTAAATCCAACGGCGGTGTTCGTCCCTATAAGTAAAATCTTCCCAACTAATCAAAGCGCAAGTCATCTCTCAATACGCTGGATTCCGTGGATTGAAATGACGGAAGGCGCAAAAGTGGAGTTTCATCAATCTCATCAGGGATTCAGGGCGCACGGCACCACCCCCCACGCTGCAAGCCACATGTTCCAGACCATTTCCAAAGGAGGACCAGCTTTCCAAGAGCGAGATTGAACTCCTGGGGTGAAGCTGCGAGCGGGTGCTGGCGCGATGAAGCTTAGCGGAGATCAAACACTGGCGAGATGAGATCATTTGCGCGCACGGGGAAATGTTTGCCCTTCGGCATCCAAATAAGTGTATACATGTAAGCGAGGTCTGACCACCAACGTATGTGCTGGATAGGTCCTATCAGATGCAAAAATTTGATGATCCAATCTATGCTGTGTGCGGTTGAGGAATTGAGCGTGAGGGGCATTTGCATGCTGTGTGATGTTTTCCACAGACTACGCCTACAGAAACAAAAAGCAGAAATTCTCTGCGGCTTTTGATTGTGATAGTGGCTTTTATTTAATTTATGCTGTGGAGATTTCGGGAACTAGTGTGTTGACTAAACTAATTTGATCTCGAAGTGGTAGTACGGATTTCATGAACTTGGATCCATCGAGAAACAAGCAATACCTGTATGCTTCTGCAAGTTTTCGGAATGATATGCACATTGCCACATGACAGTGTAGTTTCTATAAAACTCAAACAGACTGCAGATGTAGTACAAGGTCAATATAAGAGGCGACGTTCGTACGCATACAATATACGGAAACTCCTTCGATGAGCGTCCTGACAGACCAGAAACAACCCTCTGCAACTTGTCTTTTCGACAAGACAACAAGCTAGGCTAAAACCCTCATTGTTGTCATGCATACTTTATTTGCGCGATGTAGCCTACGCCACAGCCGGAGTTGCATTGGGGGTGGGATGACATGGCGCGCGGCCTACTCTACTATAATACAGAAGTTGTTCATCGACGGACCATCCCTTACTTTCCTCTTCTCCGTTTTCACAGATTCCGTCTTTTCCTTCAGGGTGAATAGATAATAGCACAGTTTTGGTGTGAGCCTTTTCTTTGTCAAGTCGAATCCCATGTTGGCCATTATCCGTAGTAATAGTTGTTCGTCAAGGTACCTCGAATTCTGGACACATGGGAGAGGTAGGACGAGAAATAACGCCGGTAATATCGAGCTATCTGTTTGCGCTGGCTGATCGGACGTCCGGAGAAATTTGGTGACTCTCTTTAACATACTACCGCGCTGAGCCGCTTCTGGGACGTAATTCAGAACTAGGGAAAGGGATATAATGTCGAATAGATCGTCGGGATGTTTGGGCAGTGGCCTCTCCATGAAATCCTGCTTTGTAATTCCAGAGCCTTGACTGTTCAAATCAATCCTCGTCATAACTATCTGCTCCCCAATTTTGGATATTTCATTTTTTGTGGACAGCGCCCCCACCTCGAGGCATCTGAGTTTCTCGATGCCGGTATCCTTTGGTGTATTTTGGAGAACATGATCCTGCTTCAGCCATTCGACAAGAACCTTAGAAGAATCACCACCTCGATCCTTTGATTGGCCCTGTTTACTTGCAGCTTGATAGAGCTTGAGTCCACCATTTTCTTCAATGGCTTTTGCAATAGCTTCTGCTGACTCAGCATCACCATTTTTCAGAGCTGTCGCACGTTGTTTCTCAAGTCGATGATGGGTCCGGATAATGGTTCGAGACTTTTGCGAGCTCATATGCTCCCTTGGGCCGAGGACGGGTGGCCTCCCATGAGATAGAGTCTTGGGTCGTTTCCTGCTGGCCATAATTATTCTTTGCGAAGCACCCCATAACGTACTTTGCAATGTTTGTGCAGGCCCAGGCAATTGAGCAGTGAGCGCTGGGCCGATGCCAAGACTTTGACGGTCTTGCATCGGCGCTAGTACCAGTATGGATATCTTAGCGAATTTCGCGATTGCACACTTTCAACTTCTGCGAAAACCTACTTTTCATCCTCAACCCTCGACACTAACCACAGCATCTCGTCGCCATGCCTCCCAAAGCCGGACAGAAAGGTACGCCGCTCCATTGCCTGCTAAAAGCATATTACGATGCGTCACGACACTGCTTTTGCGCCGCCGATTCTACTCAGCGTTTGTCGTTGAAGTGATGCGTTGTAGAAAAAGCCCTCAGGCCCCTTCACCACATTTATATCAAGTACTTATTGCTAACAATCAGCAGGCGGTAAGCCGCAGAAGAAGGCCAATGAAGCCGCTAAGGCTGCCCTGCGCGGTGTACGTTCCACTCCCTAGACCTACAAGGCGTGCCAGTACTTCATCTCTGGCTGCTTTTACTACTCGTGCTCTGGGACAGCAGTATTAACGAGAGTAAAGGTGAACTCGCACAAGGTCAAGAAGGTTCGCCTCAATACCAGCTTCCACCGTCCCAAGACTCTGGAGCTCTCGTAAGTTACCATCCCGCTATGTTCTTTGTTTCCCCCCCGCTGGACTACGAGCTGATACTCTTCCTAGCCGTACACCCAAGTACCCCCGCAAGTCGATCCCTTCGCAACCCCGTCTCGACGCCGGCAAGATCCTCATCCACCCTCTCAACACCGAGTCTGCCATGAAGAAGATTGAGGAGAACAACACCCTCGTCTTCATCGTCGACATCAAGGCCAACAAGCGCCAGATCGCCGCTGCTCTCAAGAAGCAATACGATGTGTCCACCGTCAAGATCAACACCCTCATTCGCCCCGACGGCTCCAAGAAGGCTTTCGCGCGGTTGACACCCGATGTGGATGCCCTCGACATCGCTGCTACTAAGCTCGCTATCGTTTAAGCGGCTTTTTTTTGCTTTGGGTGTGCATGTAAAAGGAACACGAGATACCATGGCTCGGAAAAGCGGTTATGATTGCATGGCGTTTACGGGCATGTCGTCCATAGTGACTGGAATGAATCAATTTCGACATGTCGCCCACCCATGATTTGACATGTCAATCCGTGACGCAAAAAAGTGTGATGTAGGTAAAACATAGAGTGTTACAGTGGACACGATCTCGGATAGCTATCGAGCTGCCTCTATTCCTACATTAGAAACACCAAATTACATGTCCCCATAAAGGGATACTTCTTGCAGTTATACATTGTTATACATATATCTTCTTAAATATGTTGTTCTGAGGGAGTCCTAGTCTTGTTCCCTTTGATATTCCCTTTCACCTCCATGGCAGCGGTGCTCGTGCTCGAGAATTCAAAAATTCTAGGCTTTTGCCCGTCTTTCTCACCCTGGGTGTATTGGGCGTTATAAATCTTACACTTTGTGGTGAGGAGGGAAGTATATCCTCAGTCTTCGAGACTTTTTGTTTATCCGTAAACCAAATTTTACGTAGAACGGCATTGTTGGGCACAACAGGTAAGTCCGGGTCAGGGAGGGGAGCAGAGTCCATGCTGCGGAAGAGTTTGCCATGGTCATCTGTTATTAGAGAGGGTCGTGCCTTGGCCCTGGTGATAGCGGGGGTGACCCGAGACCCAGTTATGACTGTGCCCTTCACAGCCACACCACCTGTTGGGCCCTCGATCCACACGTCGAACATTGAATCTTTGCCTTCAATGACCAATCCTTCTCTTTCACGAGCACATAGTCGTAGTTCTTCGTCACAATACAATGGTGCCAAATTTCGATATTCGATGGATTCAACGAAACGTCGCGGACCATCAAGTTTGCGTAGATGAGAAGATATGAATTTGAGCATAAGCATCAAGGTGAGAGGTCCATGAACGAGGAGGTTACGGTGCCCTTCGACAGTCCGACAATAGTCTCTGTCTAGATGGATGGCGTGGGCGTTGAAAGTCAAGGCAGAGAATCGGAAGAGTAGGGATCTTGTTGGAACTGTCGTATGAGAAAAGTCAGGTTGTCCAGGGGCTGCTTCCAGTTAATATGCAGCGAAAGAATCTCAGCATTTATACGAACCTTTTAGGTATTTCGTAGGCGCCACTTGACCGGCTTTGATAGCTTCTAGTTCTGCCTCGTTTCTTTCACGCATGAAGACGAGATTTCGCTCTTCAATTAAATAAGCATCTCCCCACGACTCTTCTCTCTTGCGGGCTTGCTCCTGGAAAAAACCAGATACGCCGCCTGGCCCCTCATACTTGGAGGCAGCCCTTGAGGATTCCAGCGACGGTATCGATGCGATGCGGCGCTCAATGGTCACAAAGATTTTTTCCGAATCACCCTGACCCCGCAATGACACCTCCTTTATCCTCTCTATACATAGGTGAGAAAAGTTCAGCCCCCATCCATTTTCGAATGAAGGTTGGAAATATGCGGGCGGGTGCACTTTGATTGAACCTCCGGTCCACATGCGTCGCACGAAAGGATCACCCGGGCTTTGCAGTGAGTCGGTGCCATCGGAAAGCAATTCGTTGGTTGGGACGGTCGGATTGAAGAAGGCTAGGTGGTTACCGATCGTATGTGATGGAGTGAATCCATTCCTCGACGGTATAGACCTGAATGTGGTTTCAAATCCGGCAGGTAAATATGCAGAGAGGGTGGCTGCGAGCACGTCTTCGTGTCTTTTCGAAGGTTTGTCGTACAAGGGTGGCAGTTCGCGATTGAGCATTTGCTCACGGAGCTTCTGGAACCATTCGGGATCGCTGCTTTGACTAGTGGAGGGTTTTGGTATGCTACCGGTTTTGATAGAATACACACGGCGCGACAGCCGGTGCCATTGCGTACGATAGGTCGGTGGACGGCATGCACGAACCAAGCATGGCGTATTCAGAAGCATCGGTGGTGGTTGTGTAAAGCAAGACTGGAAGTAGTACTACTGCACTGCGAAATGTGCTGCCGAGGCTTCTTGGCATTGCCGCGTCTACGCCTTCCACCCCAAGGCCAAGGCTCCTTCCGGATGATATCGATAACCACGCGTGTGGTGAATGACCCCTCTTGCCCGTTGCAGCTTCTTAGTCCGGAAAGGATGGGAGAGTACTGAAATAGTTGCACTTTGTCGCCAATATAAAGCTGGGCTGTATGGTTGGTTACACTTGGCGTCTTCTTCCTCTCTCAGACTCCTAGCTAGTTCAGGTCGAAAGATCAAGTTTTGGAGACATTGATTGAAAAATGGGAATCTCAAGCATCGTACAATACATGTATGCATTGCTCGCCCTGGTTGTGTCGGCCATGGCAGCATGTACAAAAGCACGATACATCATGTATCTTACAGGGTGTGTGTTGCCGCTCCCCTCCCTCATCAAAACCACCCGTTCTTACCAGGACAAAGACAGCATAATGTCGTTCCCGAACCATCTCTCGTAAAATGCATCACACACGTCGATTTGGCATTCATGCGGTCAGAAATCTTCAATACGCCAAATCAGACGTCATTCCCTTTATTCACTACGGTTGCAGACGTCCGCCCCAAGTTTCCCAACAACACCAAAATCATGGTTGCTGTGGGTGGATGGGGAGATAACGGGTTTTCTGCAGCTGCTCAAACGGACCAGAGCAGAGCACTTTTTGCAGACAATGTGAAAAAGATGATTGCTCTCACTGGTGCCGATGGTACGTTGAATTTGCACTCGAAGCTCGAAAGAGTACAATGGTATTAAGAGACATAGGCGTGGATATGGATTGGGAATATCCAGGTGGAAATGGCGAGGACTACAAAGCCAATCCCAATTCTGAGAAAGTCTGGGAGATCGAAGCCTACCCAAAACTCCTTGCCGTGATACGAAAGGCCATCGGGCCTTCCAAGACCCTCTCAGCAGCTGTTCCAGGCCTACCAAGGGATATGCTCGCTTTTACGGCTTCCACAGTGCCCATCATCTCGGAAACGGTGGATTTTCTCAACATCATGACCTATGATATGTTCAACCGCCGTGACAACGTAACCAAGCATCACACGGGCCTACAGTTGTCCGTGGAAGCCATTGATACCTATCTCCAGCGAGGCTTGCCATCCGAAAAAGCGAACCTGGGCTTTGCCTTCTATACAAAATGGTACAAGACGGATCCAGATGCCAAAGCAGAATGTCGGGCCCGCCCTGTAGGATGTCCGACCGCTCTCATGGAGGACCCCACCACGGGAGGCGATCTGGGCAGAGCTGGCGCATTCTCGTGGCACGATCCAGTGCCTACTGAGCTTTCGGGCTCGTGGACCAAAGCGCTGGCGAATGGTGTTTATGACTCGCAAGGCGGAGGGCACTATTATTGGGATGAAGAAGAGGATTTGTATTGGTCATGGGATACAGAGGCGGCCATTCTCAAGAAGTTTCCGGACATTGTTGTAGAAAAGGACTTGGGAGGCGCTTTTGCGTGGGGGTTGGGAGAAGACGCGCCGCAGTTTGCGCATCTCAAAGCAGCGACTGAAGGGATATTGACGTGGACTACCGGAACTGGAGGGGCAAGTCACCATAGAGAAGATGAATTTGAGAAAAGTGAGTTGTAGCTCCTTTCTATATTACAGAGCGAGGTCTGATCGTAGTGTTCAGTACTTCTGTAATTGCAAAACCTACTGCCATACTCGGCTTTCCAAATCTCTATGATGCGACCTGCTCAATCCTTATTTACAGCATGATAATAATACATTCATTCATCTTTCTCTTGGAGAAAATTGACGACTGCCTTGACGAATTCTTCCGGTTTTTCGCTGATCACCCAGTGTCCACTGTCTATGTCTACCAGTTCAAATCTGGGAAAGAACCTCCCTATAATGGGCAGTGTCTCGTCACTCACATAGTGGCTTTTGGTACCCCTCACAAACAAGGCTTTTTTGCTAAATCGCACCTCATCAGGATTTTTGAAAGGAAAATCGGCCATGTCGTCCAAAGCATCCCCCAATATTTTAATAGGTATACGGAATTTGAGTGGCTCGCCTGGACTTGGTCGAATCAAATTGGTAAGGAGAAACTGGCGGACAGGCAATTCTTTCGCGTAGGGGGTTAGGATTTCATCTGCAGCCTTTTGCGATGTACATTTCGCGCTTTCGATTTTGCGCATGCCCTCGACGTATTTTGGAAAATCGCTTGCAAGCGCCGCGTCTACGGGTGCATTGTCCACGGCAACAATATTGGCGCAACAGTCTGGGTCCTGCAATGCCATTGCCATGACTGTTTTGGCGCCCATCGAGTGCCCAATGAGCGTCGCGTCTTTGAGGTTGTGCTTTTTGAGGAAATTGAGGACATCTTGTGAGAGGGCTGTGTAGTTGTGTGGTTTTTCTTGTGGGGAGTCGCCGTGGTTGCGGAGATCGAGGGCGTAAACGGGACGGGAGAGAGCGCGGGAGAAGGCACTGGAGGGTGTAAGGTTCAGCCGAGTGCAATTGGGTGTGTTGAAAGTGAACCATACTTGCTGACACTACGATTGTTCTTCTTACTCCCAAACAAACCATGGAGGATGATTATCGGGTCACCTTTGGATTTTCCTTGCTCGTCGTGTAGCGTGTATGCGAGGTCGAGGGCTCTGCATTTTCTGCTCGCCGAGAAGCTGCGCGTCCATGTTGATGAAGAATTGAGCGCGAGTGGACTCGCTCGTACACTGTGCTTTGGGATAAGAAAGGAAGCGCAGGCAGGATAGACGGCGCGAGTTAAGGTGCGCATTGTTGTGGGTAGGTTGAGGTTTATGAGATTTTCCGGGCGAGTGCGGAAAGCGTTCCGATGAAGGCACGTCATTTGGTTTCTGCCAAGCCACTTCAAGTGCCAGCACGGAGGCGTCTTCTTTTCCTGAGGTACATACACCCGCTTTCTTCCTGATCCATCTAACTTACGATGAAGAACCAGAAGCTGAGTTTTTGATGAAACGCATCCTGCCGATATGATACTGTCATGGATCCTAAGGCTTGTGACACAAGTTGTGTAAAAGGTTCATCCTCCAAGTACACCATGCACTCACTCACTGAGCCCTGCTTCTATGCAGCCTATCACGCACTTTCGCACCAACACACGTAACTCGGGTTCAGCCCCTAATGACTTAGAGAAGGGTCCGATAGGCCAACAGCTTGTAATCATGCAAGGCTGAGGAAGCCTATTACGCATCTTCGCATTGGGCATACAACACTCATCTATCCATTAGCCAATCGCGCACTTTCGCACTTCTGCACACATCACATACCGTGTAATCCTAGTAAAGACAGTTGTGGGTTCTCGAAAGAGCAATATATATTCACAATTCTTTCTATCGCGCCCTTTCCATCGTCACTCACTCTCTAGCTTTGGTTTGACCCCAGGTTCTATATACATTACGCAGGCACCGACATTACGGCCTCAATCTTTTTTCAAGTCTTCACGAAGCTAACCTCTCGATTCGCCTCTGGCTCAAGCAATACACGTTTATCCCCAAATCACCATGCGTAGCCAGTAGCGCCCACAATAGGGTGCGAGACAAATGATGACAGTCAATCTAACGGGCATGGATTGACTGCGCCGCGTAAGAAGATAAAGCTTGACTTCGTGAAATGCGACCAATGTCGCAAAGACAAACAAAAAGTCGGTTTGCCTTCACCATATAAATAAAAATCTATGCTGATGAGCAAAGTGTTTACCCGTAGGTCGGTGTGGTCTGCAGCCATGTGAGAGATGCAAGAAAAAGGAATTAAGGTGCTCTGAAGGGAAAAAAGCCCTTCGCCAGCCAAGGAGAACTGCACAATATGCTCTCTCGGTGCCTCCTCCTACTTACACTCCCGAGCCCCCCAACACTATAGATCTAGATGATTGATAGGTACACGCGGTGTTAAGTTCTCGCCCTTTTGAGTGCTAATGCTGAGTAGGTCCTTCCTCGTGATCTATCATTCGATTATAGCTCGTGCAATCAAGACCGCAGATGAGCTGGTGCGTAAATCAGAAAGTCATTTCCAACAAAAGCGACTACTTTCAGTGGAGCCCTGGAACCTAGGCGAATTGAAACAGTTCAGTTCAATGCTTTCTTCATTGAGCAATTTCATTCTCCACAGTGCCGCAGATCTCCTACAACGGCCTGGATCTGGAAGCAGCTCCTCGACTCTCTCTGTAATCATTGCAGCAATTCTTTCTGAGCTATCTGACTACAAAATCCGGCCGCTCTACGATATCTCAGACTCTGACGCATATGCTAAGGTGTATAAAAAACTGATGGCATCAAATAACATTGCCGCTCGCTTTGTTACACAAGAGCGTTACTTCTTGCCACTTGAAAGGCTTGGCTGCTCCTCCTTTGGGTATCAAACAGAGTTTGCACCTACCCACAAACAGTTTCGCGAGAAAGCAGAGGGATCACTGAAGTCGATTGGACTTTGGAGCACTCTGCCATCCACGGCACGGCGTCAACTTTCAGACACCTCAACATCCCTAACACTGAGGGAAGGCGAAGCAGGATTTGGGAAACAATCTTTCAGGTGGATTGACTGTTTGGGCCGGCACATTCTATTACACGACGCAGACGATGATGTCTTGGATGAAAAATCTCTCCTTAGACAACTAATCAACCTCAAACCATTATCGCAGAACGTTGAGGCCGGCAGCCAGCATGCTTTTACTGAGCTAGTCAATCAAAAAGACGCTCTCGGTCGAACGATCCTCCATGTGGCTTGCCAGAGGGGTTTTCTTAAGTTGGCAAAAGAGCTGTTGGATTGTGGTGCCTCTCCTGATACCACCACGCTCTTTGGATCATCACCATTACATTACGCCTGTGCGTCAACCTCGGAGTCTGACGCTGCTATCTGCTTCCTTCTCACAGAACGACTACAAGACCTTAATGTGAAAGACATCTACGAACATAGTCCTATGTATTATGCAGATAAATCAGGTCGTATCGAAAAGATTGAAGCACTACTTCGAACCGGAAAGGCCGATACACCCGAAGTTGGTTACACTGTTTTAATAGACGCTGTGAGGAATGGCAACGATGCGTTAATTAGGAGGTTGGCAAATGCAGGCGCAAATCATCGGTACGGGCACAACCGTTCACTCATAATGGATGCCATCCAATTGAGACAACTACACAGTCTCAAGGCAGTATGCGAAGCATATCCTCATGCAGTGAATGAGGACTCGGACAAAATGTCACCGACCCCATTAGAGTACGCGGTCACGAGTCGATTTTTTGAAGGAGTTGAGTATCTTGTGAGTCGGGAAGATGTTGATGTCAACCACCAGAATTGCGATGGACTCTGCGCGTTACATATGGCGGTTACGATCCCAGGTGGAGAACATATTGTACGATTGCTGGCTCAACATTCGAAGATTGACAAGGCCACCAAATATTTTTACGGTTAAGGTGGTCTCTCTTGTTTTTTTGGCCTCTTATTTCAAAATATTTTTACTTCGGACACACACACAAGAGTAGTATGGTGGCATTCTGATTTTTATCCAAAAAATAATACATTACAGACGTAACAAGTTCCAGATGTTGCTTTTAACGATAGTACTAGGGCAAATGATGGCAGCTGAAATGCGCAGAAGACGAATCAATGAATCGGCAGACGCGACATAAACGGCGAACAATATAGAGTTAGCAAACACGAATGCCTTACAGCCTGGTTCGTCTACTTTCCAATGCTTTGGGTCAAGCCAACAGTCTTGTCAGTTTCTTCCCGGCACGCCGAAGCAACTCGCAATCGCGCAATTGCACACCGTCGCCGCCAAGTACTGCTTTCAGGGCCATAGCCCCCATATCAACCAGACTCTGCGTTCCTGCTCGATCAGCCCACTCGACGCGCGTGGGCCAGAAGGCAATGTGTACAGCCCAATGAACAACCACTCTTTTCGCCCACTCTTTGGCCGCCTCCTCATTCTCAAAATCCCTTGACGACAGATATGCGTCCAGAAACGCTCCAAGCAGGCCCTTAACCCCACGAAACCTATCCAACAAGAAGGCTTCCGCGGCGAACTGTCCAACATCGGTTGCGCTCGTTCCTCTACGGGACATTTCCCAGTCCACAATCGTGAGATTGACGGCGTCTCTGCGCTCATCATTGCACTTGACTAACACATTCCCCGGCCAAAAATCTCCATGACACACACATTCATTGTCGGTCGCCAGTCTACTTCCAAATTCCTCATTGACACGCTTGGCCAACTCCACGTCGTGTCCGTATTCGGTAAAGGCGGCAGCGAGATTGGCGTACGAGTGTCGATAGATAGCCACGCCGATGGAATTATTTGCCTTCAAATACTCCTCATCTTCCCCAGCGCTCGCCGTCAGCGATAATGACGTTCCTTTTGTGCTTGTATGCAGCACTACCAGCCAGCTCCCTAGCTGCGCACCGATCTCAGCGACATCCAGCGTCAGGTTCACATACGCCTTCTTCAACTCCATCTCCCCTCCGTCCTCTAGACAGAGCAGTCGCCTCTCTTCGTCGTAACTATACCGCTTTACAGCATGGACGTTAGATTGAACTCTCTCCAGATACGGTCTCATAAGTTCAGGGACGATGGTCAAAACGTGGTTCTCGTAATCCATTCGTTTGGAATCAAAAGCGAAAGATGGATTGGAGTGGAGGTAAGGAGCGGCATGTTTGTAGATGACGGTTTTCTTTTGGGAGAGGAAAGGTTCGGAAGATGGTGAAGAGGAAGATGTTACGCGGTAGACGTAGTTTGCAGTCCCGCCGGTGAGCAGGGTGACGTTTGTGTGCGAAATTGACTTTGCGGTCAGGTATTTGCTGAGACCCACTTCGTTGGTGAGGTCGGGCTGCGAAAGTGAGGCCATAATTTTGAAAACGATTGGACAATGGATGTCTGAGAAGATAGATGGCTACCTAGGTATTCACTTGATATAACTTTTTCTTTGCTTCAAGCGTTACCATCTACATTCAGTCATCGAAAGCTAAAGCTGAGTGCGTATTGCTCAAGATGAGTCATTTGCCGAGACCACGAAAGTGAATTGGTGGGGCTGAACTCGACTGGGTAGTTTAGCTAGAACCGATAAAGGAAAGCGACTTATATTGCTACATCTCTGATAGAGGCATCATCGAAGGTGGTATGCTAAATTGGATTCCGATGCTAGAGATTTTAAACAGATACAATACATGAAGATAATCAATCCGTACAAACTCGTATAACGCCATCAATGCAGAACCCGCCCCGCCAATGCAAAACAAAGTCCAGTTGTTTTATACAAATACATGCGATTCAGAAACGTCAATAGGTCCGGTCATCATTCGTTTTCTGCCGCATGGCCTGTAGGGCCTTGCGAAGTGTCTGTACGGAAAGTCAGCTTCACTCCCAATCATGGATAATTAAAAACATATAAGAACGGAATAGAGCTTACAATCCATGGTCACAAATGCGCGATCGACCTCCTTCAAGCCTTCCGTACAATACTGCAACGTCTCTGCAATGTCGTGACAGCGACTCAGCGGGGTCTTCTCATTCATCAACACATCCATCTCCACCCACACTCCATCGCCCGCGTGGTAGCTCTTGATCATCTTGTAGCCTTCGACCAGTGGCGAGAAGCGCCAGGCCATGTACATCATCTTGCGTGCTGTGCGATCATCTGCTGCTACGCCCGTCAACCGTGTTACGTTCTCTAGGCAGGTGCCCGCCCAATCGTAGATGATGAAGAGAGACAGAAGAGTCGCGCCTAAAGGGTCCAGCCACCAAACGTCCAGTTGCTTGCCTATTAATGGGAAGGCTAGGGAGAGTGTGTTGAAGTAGACATCGGTTTTACAATCTTGCGCCAGTGCTTGCACTTGTGTAGTCTTGACCCTGGCGCAGCCTATCCATATTGTGCCCTTGACAACGATTGTAGCTACCATGGAAAAGATGGCTGCTGGTGGCAGATCCGCGGTCTTGTGGTCGCCGCTTGGTAGTAACTTTGTCACCGACTCTTGCAAGATTTGGAGGAAGGAGACGATCATGATGATGGAAAAGACGAGGATGCCAATGGGTTCAAGACGACGGCGGCCGACGGGGAATTGCTTGCGCAGGCGCTCGAGTCGCCAGCCCACGAGCTTGTTGGTCGTGTAGATGATGAGGGTGCAGAGGAGATCGAGCGCGGAGTCGACGAGCGACGCGATCAAAGAGAGTGAGTTGGACCATATTGCTGCTACGCCTTTGGCAGCTAGAAGCAGGATATTTACTAAGACATTGATCTATAACCGGTCAGCTTGGGATGAGACGTCAGCCTAAGTTAATGGCGTTGCTTACGTTAATAGCCCATTTCACATGCCGTGCAGATTTTCTTCTCTTCTCGCGTTCGTCTTCAGGGAGAAAACATTCGACACTTTCTTCGCTTATGCCGAGAGGGCCTCTATCCTCAGCCACGCCGTCATGGTCCAGATCTTGCGGAGCCATACTGTCGAGCACATCGTCGGCGAGGGCGGATACAACAGCATCGACTTCAAGCCAATCATCCAATTTATGGTTCTGCTCTTCGTAGAAAGCGCGTAGTTTTTTGTTGTGAATCGCTTTGAGCTAAACGTGATCCAGAGTCAGCAGGCGGCTCTTTCGCTCTCAAGGTTGGTCGAGGGGAGCATGGAATCGTAACACGCACCTCTGCTTGACTTTTCCTGAATTTCTCCAAGGCATCGTGTTCCACGCCTTCCAAAAGACGCTTTTTCAGCTCCTCGGCGCGTCCTTTATGGATGGTCGTCTGTATTGCATCTCGGAATCTCTGACGCGGTCTTAAAATGGAGTTTGGGGGATTACCCGCCTCTAAGTCAAAGCGGTTATATATGTTTTGCGACTGGTTGCGGAACAGGTCCCCGCGACGACCAGAAACCATGCTCGTGGTGTTGTTGCTTGACGGTGGTAGAGAAGAGGAAGAAGAAGAAGAAGAAGAAGAAGAAGAAGAAGAAGAAGAAGAAGAAGAAGAAGACGCTCACCCAAGGAAGCTGGGAAGCTCGAGGCTACCGAGGGTTGGAAGGCACACATCATCATAGATATATGCAAGCCATGGTTTCGAGGCGAAGGCGCGCATGCAGACAGGCGCGCGCACGCTTGATCACGAAACTTGGCAGGGACAAGCGCGCCCTATGACGACATTCATCTACACTACTTTTGGTTTTGCGTACATAATAACACGGATGGGACGGCCCGCTCTTTTGGTCAATTCTTTTTTTCTGGTTGATCAATAAAGTATATATCGCTATTATTTTAGTTTCCAGGCACGACAATTGGGCACTGGGTACCCACCCACGCGTCACCCCTATTTGCGGTACCTAATTGATTGAACGTTCCCATGGAATCGAATCCACACTACTTACCGGTGGCCTACATGTATGCTTATGGAATGTACTTGCGCGTGCTAGTCGCGTTCCCCGTCCGCGCGACATCAGGTGACCATAGTAGCACACTATACCTAATGCATCTGCATACATTCCAATGTTCATATAACTCACACATACATGAAGACAATGAAAAAGCTAGATTGGCAAAATGATTTGAATGGAATCTGTGCAATGTCTATGGTATATACTCTTTCCCGGTACAAAACAAAAAAAAGCCCCCAATTGATACTGCAGAGGTAGAAGCGCCTGTAAGGCTCACTACCTGAGCTGAGGATGAGGAGGACTCATTAGCGGTCTCTCCTCTCTCCGTCTCCTTGCTCGGACTCCAGTATCATGCAGGTACCATCAATTCTGTTTGTACAAAACGCCCTGTTAGAGAAACACCAACATCCTCTACAGTATGCCAATTGATCCCGACTCCTAAACTTCCATCATGCACCCGCCTAGTCATCGTCGCCCCGTCGTTTCTTCGGCGGGGTATTCGCGGCGGTACCGGTGGCCTCGTTGATGCTGGCGCCTCGTTTTGGTGCCTGGCTTGCACTGGCTAAGGCTGGCGCTGCTTGTATTGCCCCTGGAACGTTCTGTTTGAGCCACTGGAGGCATTTTTCGGGATTCCTTTCCCACAACTGTTTACGAGCGTCGGTCTTCCTCCCGTACATCCTCAGGATAGACTCGCGCGTCTGCAAAACAGTTGCCGCTCGGAAAGTACTAGCGTCCGCTCTTTCGACCTCTTCCCGTATCTCATCGAACGTCATGACCCTGACTACTTGATTGGCCTTTGTCGGATCGTAGGAGCGGGCCAGCATCCAATTGTTCAGAACTACTGCCTCATACACTTCCTCCATTCGCCTTTCTCGAAGTTGGGAAATGTAGTTGTCATGCCAATCTTCTACAGGTCGTACTTGCAGGAGGTCACGGTGCCAAGCACGCAGAGACTCCGTTAGCCATTCGCGGTAGTTATGATATTGGCCTCTGGAGAGTTCCTCTTTACTCTTCTCAAGGTATTCAACGACAACCCAGAAAGTTTTGGTATCGTTGAAGTTTGGATTTTTGGTCTTCAAGCGCTTATGGAGCCAGTCTTTGAGATAATCCATAAAATCCAAGTGGGACCCCTTCTTCGAGTACTGGAACCTTCGGAATTCATACCGCAGGAATTCACCCATTGGTCTTGATATGCTCCTTGTGTATAATTCTGTACACTGCCGTAAAAGACCAATGCTCTGCCAAACAGAGTTGAAGACTTCGTCAGCGGTATCCATACCCTCCTTGTGCTTCGGATCCTGGAACTCATCAAAGGCCGAGTCTGGGGTTTTACGCTTGGTTCCCTTGGCAGATTCATGAGGCTTGGATAGATGGAAGTTGAGTACATCCATCACATCTCTATCTCGGATGAGAGGCCTGGCAGCCGGTGCTATCGGCGCAGTGACTACTGGTGCGGTGGCTGCTGGTGCGGTGGCTGCTGGTACGGTGACTGATGGTGCGGTGACTGATGGTGCGGTGACTGATGGTGACTGTGGTGCTGCGTCTGGCATCACGATTTCTGTGTCTGTCGGTGCAGTTGCTGGTGATGGCTGTGGCTCTGCGTCCAGCATCATGTCGGTCTCTGTTGGAGGCTCTGATGGTATATGAGCTTCTTCGGTTGTACGCTCTACACCGGCCATCTCATCTTGAGCCGCATGGACAATTGGCTCCTCCTTCATTGCCACGTCCGGGTTTGGATCCCAAGACTCATCCATACCTCCATCATACTCGGTGGCACCAGTTTCTGGGCTTTCGGCATCTGGCAAATGATCTTTAGAGATCGCGGAATCTGGGGATGCCGGGGCATTTGTTTCCACATCGGGTACTGTAGGCAGTGCGGCTGCTGTGTGTGCTTTTGGAGTTTCTGCGGCGGCGACCCGAGGAGCGGAGGCATCTGTGTCCGGACGAGGTACTGCAGGATCTGTGGATACCGTGTGTGATATTGGTGTTTCCACGAGAACGGCCGAAGAAGAGAAACTGTTCGTGTTTGGACGTGGTGCTGTAGGATATGTGGGTGTTGTCTCCACAGAACCAGTCGAACAGGAAGAAACTAGAGCTTTGAGCTCGTCTAGATCTTCAAAGTGACCTGCAAGTATGGCTGTGGCAATCGCCTTGCGGGTCTCTTGGCGCTCAGATTCGCTCAAAGGTACCATCCGTGGAGGCGTCCACTGCATTCTCAGATTCACTCGCCTCATTTGATCATGAGCGCTTTCACTCTGAGGGCCATGGGTGAATATGCTATGGAAATCTGCGGGAACTTTGTCCGCCATCTCGGAACTCGGCGTGCTGGACTCGTCTTCCCACAGGGAATCGTCATCGAGGCTCATTTGGGAGAGCTTCTTTGTGCATTTGACAAGATTCCGTTCCTGGCCATCATATGTCAGTGAAGAGACAGCAAAATCAAATGCTTGAGAGTACCCACAGTGTTCAAAGATTTTGTCGCAGATTCAACGACGAGGCTTTGCACTTCAGGGATCCTCAGCGCACGTCGCTGGACCTTGGGATCTGCCCAAGCCTTCTCAATCGCCTTCTCGATCTGGTATTGAGACGGCGGCATCTTGAGGAGGTTCCGTCCTCCGAATGGATGAATTGGTAATGCAGAGAGACAAAGAGGAGTTGAAGTAGTTGGCCGATAAGACCTTGAAATGTCAATGATGGTTGAACAGGCAAGGTATACTTGTGGTTTGGAGAAAGTGGGGTAGAAAGTAGGTGGGTGGGTGGGTTAAAAGGTCACTCACGAGCGTCAAGAAATGGAGTTGCTCACGGCACGGACTGAAGGTTCTGGAGCTAAGTTCGGCGTTAAGCCCTGTGTAACGTTTGCTTTGAGAGGTGAATGCGCTTTGGGGGGTTGGGGGGAGGGGTTGATACAGTCACAGGTGCGCGGTGGTTGAGGGCAGGTGTGCAGGTTGGTTGACAGCAGTTGTGCGGTAGATTCTGTTACTTCATATCTAGACAGCCTATTGGGTCCGTGCTGCAGGCAAGTATAGAGTACAGGGACAACAAACAGACGACTTTAATGGCGCAGTAGCAGCTGGTGCTGCGTTTGCAGTCCAGTCACTTTTGGGCAAGTCAGAGCATTTCACCCAATAGGATATGTTTCGCAGCTCGCACCGTACTCTCTGTGTGACATTGTTATATTATAGTGCAAAGTAGTAGAACAGCTCAAAATATATGGACCGCTAGCTAGGAGCCATACCAAAGGCAACTGACGGGCTGACTGATGTATATAAAGCACTGGTGTAGAAGAGGTTTTCTGCGTATATAAATCGATTGGGCAACAACACCACATGTTATATACTATCTAGAATACGTGTTAGGTTGCCACAAACAAAAATCAACAAACATCATAGTTGGAGTTTTATTTGTTAGTTAAAAATGCTGAAGTTTCTGTGGGCAAATACACAGTCGATATAATAAGAGGGGATCTTGCTGACCATGCAATCGAATAAACGGACGAGGAATATGTAAACGGCATTTAAATTGCATTAGCAGCAATAATTTTGCATTGTAATATCACCTTATTTGATGAATTTACATGTGGCATCTATACCAGCAGCATATTTATGTTTCTCCTTGTCTTGTATGAAAGAATGAACGCCTCTTCATCAACCTCGAAATCAATACTAGCAACACTCACGCTAGAAGGCAATAGAATAGACAAGCAAAGGCTACTCATTGTACTCTTAGATATGAATAGGAGACGGATAACGTGTTGTTCATAGCACTTTGCTGAGTTTTTGCCTTTCCTTGAGACGTAATAACGAAAGTAATAACAAGAGTGAGAAGCAAACATAGAGATTGATTGATGCTATAATTTCCCTAATCTTCCGGGATAGACATCATTCATGGAGCCATCACTGTAGTTTGGTCTCTGGTGACGAGCATGACTACTTCTCGCATTTGCTGAACCACTTTGATCCGCTGTCAACGGCGAGTGCCGCCCCAAAGAAGTCTTGCTCTGATGCGTGGGACCCTCGTACGTCTCGCCATAACCCTCTGGAACCATTTCAATGGCAGTCCCATCCCTGCTCTTTGGAATAACGTGCGATACACTATTCGTGCTAGTCCTCCGGTCGCGTACTGATTCAACGAGCGAATTGAGAACCGCAAATTCGATCTTGAGGCTCACACTATACACAAGCCCCTTGAATGTCGCCTGGATCTGGTACATCCCCATGAACTGTATGATCAAGAGAGTTATATCCAAAATGAAATGAAAGAGATTCATAGCCAACAGTTGCCACATGCTCCTCTGGGACTTGAAGCTAAGCACGCGTCGAACCTTGAACATTTTCCACACTTCCCATAAATAGATCCCCGAAATGAAAAGCTCCTGCATAGCGAAAGCCGTCATTTCAATCTTTTCCATTATAAAGTAGCCGCGATTATATATGTGAATATGTTTGGCGCTGAACTGGAAGGAGTCGAGGATGAGCGTAGGTATTATGAAGATCGAGGCGTTGAAGACGATCATCCAAAAGACAAACCGGAGGAGTGCATAATCTTGGCATACGAGGTGTAGTCGTGAGTACAGAACAAGCGCTTGACCTGTGACCATCACCACCCATCCGCATGTTAAGAAAACTTCATCGATGCGATAGCTATGGTGCAGATCGTACTGCTTCATCCATGCGCCTAGCCAAGAGTCAATTTGATGTACGCGTAGAATCGAACCACAGTGGAGTGTTTACCGGTAGCATATGGTACAACAGCTGCCGTTGCAAGAAGGATACTCCAAAAATACAGCCCCTGGTATCTTTTGAAGTAGAGAAAGATCAGAATCAAAGTCTCAGCGGCATTGAACCAAGCGATCGCTGTGAAAGCAGTCATCGCCTGAGGAATTGTTCTGCTTGGGTCGAAGAAATCATAATGAATGATCGTTCCGTTCAAGGTGGCATTTGTGGACATTGTGTCTGCCGTTGTGCACTCCCTCGCATTTTCTGGGCACGGGGTGTCATCGATATCTATATGAGATCAACAGCATGGGCGAGCCGCCCTAAGCATGGGCTTTTTTGCGCCTCTTTAATATGTGATGCAGTCTTCCGAAGGAGTGTTCAGCACGTGTCAGCTTCGCTTAAGACTCCGTATACTCATGGATAGTAAAGTGAAATATGATTACGAGGGGTGTGAGGAGTGCAGGTCTATCTTGCTGGCGTGGTAGCGTTAACATATCAGTGTTCGGTGGTTGAATTCCTATAAATTCGATAGATGAGCTTGGTTGCCCTGAAGCAGTCTTGGAATCTGTCTTGGGATGTCTTCACGCAGAACAAGACTCCAAGAGAGCTTGGGTAGACAGGCTTGTTGCTGCCCCCCCTTGCTTTTTGGTGAGCGCCGAGATGGGGGCGGATGCTTACATGCATCTCAAAGAAGTTAAGGCGTTTCAGCTGCAACTTCTCATTGTACAAAGGTGGAAGAAGAGACGACACAAATTGACGTAAGCCCCCTCGTTAGTACAATGACACCTCGAGTCCGAAACTTAAATTGCGGTCTGATATTGAACCCTCTTGGTAGTCTAGGTCGCACTCAAGTTTCTTGGCTGAAGTAGGTCTCTACGTATGCGCATACCGCGTAAGAGTAAACCATAACTGGATTGGTGAACGCATCACCTTCGTTCTCTTTCTCCTCCAAAAATATTCGTCATTTGTAAGTGATGGATTGTTCACGAAGTGGTCTGATCAATTGATTAGTTTCACGAATTTCTCTGCGTTGGTATGTAGATAGGTATTAGCCAATAATGTAATGGTGCGGACTACGGGCGGTGGTTTTACCAAAAGTAACAGTAAGCCGCACAGTAATACGGATGCTGCGGTCAAGAACAGGAAAGAATGAGATCTAGATCTGTAGCCAACTTTATGAATATGGAGGATTATAAAGATGAAGTATCTACCTGGGTAAGATCAATTGATATTTATAGTCATTAGCGCATGTTTCGACACATTGATGGCATTGTGTGTGTGTCTTCAAGAGCGATAAACACGAGACGGTAAGAAGCTGCCGGCATTGCTGTTAAACGGACGTGTGTTTGCTCTAAGGACACGAAAATGCAATTCTCCCACATTTCGCGCCAACTCTAATTAGAAAACCTTCCGAACAGTAAATAGGAAGCGCTCCGAGAAGCAGCTTGATATCTCCTCTCGTACGGACGAGAGCGCAACGCTAACAATCAGCTTGCTACTGATGCACCAACTTTTGGCTACTATAATAACGCCAGATCTTAATACTATTTCTTCGAAATTTAAGTAACAGCAGAAGAATGCTTACTCTGTCGTGTATAGAATTCTTTCGTTCCAATATATAGTTCTCTGAACTAGGCGAGTGGCGCGGGTATAGAAAAAAGGTGTAAGCATATAAAAATATTGAAGCACAGACTCCTGATGGTCACCTGGTGCGGTTTCGCGTCCGTACGAGACATCTTAGAAAAGGGCGCGTCTACGGAAGGGCGCGTTTCAATTCTGGAGCTGAACATTCAGGGCGCCGCTTACCTGAACTGGAAGGTGCATTGCAAAATATACCTAAGTAGATAGATCCACTCCATACTAATTGGTCAGCTCTGGACCATCCAACACTATTGAAACTGTAGAAAGAGTAACGTCACAGAAATGTATAAGTACATTATGACTCACATCGTACAGCTTATCAGCATCACTAGTCATTCACATGCTTTGATCACGCCGCTACATATAACAGGAATTAGCTGCACAATCAAGTTCAACCCGTAAAGTGTTGGTAGGGTACGCTCTTCCTCGTGGAACTACACTAAAATAATATAGTACAGAGTCCTGCTCATCCCAATTGCCGTTTTTAGCGCTATCCAGTATAAAATTGGGAGTCGTGGCGACTGTCACCTTTCTGTATCCCTTGCGAATCGGTCCGTTCCACCTATTCATCCAAGAAACATAAGAATTTGAGTGAAATAGTACTTGGATACACTACCAAGCATTCCGGTTGTTCTACTACTGTGATTCAACATGGCCATTGTCATTCGAGAGGCAACCGATGCAGACGTTCCAAAAGCCATAGAACTGGAAGGCGCTGCATATGCAGCAACCCCGAGCCCCAGTGGATCTATCCTCTTCCCAGGACCCTTCCCGCCAGAAGCCCGCCAACAACGCACACAGCGGGTACTTGATTCACGCAAAGAAGATCCAGCAATGGTCTTCGTCATAGCAGTCGACGAAGTGACTGGCGAACAAATGGCTTTCTCTAAATGGTGTTTCTACAAGACAGAAGAAGAGGCAAAAGCAGCACCACCACGTCTAAACCCATCCGGACCAGGTACGCATAATCAACGAATATGGCAAGATTTAAACACCGAGAAAGGTTAATGATTTAAAAATAGGAACAAACGAAGAAGCTTGCAAAGCATTCTTTGGCGGATTGGGGCAAAAGAAGGCAGAGATCATTGGGAATATGCCTCATGCTTGTTAGTGATACCAAATTAAGAGAGTTTTTTTTATAAAACTGACCAAAGAAATAGATTTGGGAATGCTGCACACTGGTCCTCAATATCAAAAACGTGGTGCCGCAAGCGCACTTCTTAAATGGGGTTTACAGCGTGCAGATGAACTCAATCTACCTGTTTACCTTGAATCGAGTCCGACTGCGTACCCACTATATCGGAAACATGGGTTCAAGGATGTTGGAAGTGTGGACGTGGATCTTGCGCCGTATGGTGGAGAAGGCTTAACGCATAGCGCCCCTTGGTGAGTTTTTCCTGGGTACAAAGTAGTATCAAGACAACACCTTGTTTGAGTTAAGCTGACTTTGTACCCGCAAATTCAGCATGGTGAAAGACGCTACCAAAACAACGCCGTAGCCTGGAGCGGACGAGGTCGCAAGATCACCAAACTACCCAACTCAGAAACAAATTCAACATTGTTATCATTTATTTGAACAATAGGGTATTTGAGATCACTGCAATCTCTGGCAATATGACGTTTTCTAGGCTTGACAACATTCGGCTCTGTGATAGTAGTACGTTCTATGAGATACTGTATATATGTGTGCAGCACTGCAGCTGGCCTAGCTTTTCTGAAAACTAACTCGTAAGCTTCAACTTGGTATATGATATTTTTGCTACAACAGAGAAAGGGGTATATGTCTAAAAGCCCATAAGAACACAATAACGCCTGAATCCAACGCCGCCAGCTCATCTATAGGGTTATTGAAACTTTATAAAACCCTAAGGCAGATGTATAAGAACCCCGCCGTGAGAAATAGCTTTGATCGTAAAAGCTCGGTTGACAATGGATGAGTTAAACGTTGTTTAGATTAAAAGAGCTGTCTTCTCCTTTTGCAGAACGCACTCCTTTGCCAGCAGCATCCCAGAGGTTGCCAAATACACGACCTACAAGAGAGAAACGCGATTAGTAAATGTCCAGCAATGATGTCTTGCAAGGTAACAATCTTGGAAGTGTTGTTTCAAAGTACTTTGTACTTGAGAACACGACGTACCTGGATGAAACATGGTCATCGCACTGACGGCAATGATGATCATTGGACCCTCAAATATCATGAATGTAGCCTCGTCGTTGGCTAGATGGCTTTGGAATCCACCCCACAATTCAGCAACGCGGTAAATACATCGGATGTAGATCAAAATAGTCGCCACCCCAAGACCTAATTGACCGGTTAGGACTCATGCCTAGTAGCAATACGTAGGAATCGGTTGACATACTTGACTGGAACCATTTCAAAGTACCGTCATCACGAAGATGAGCGTAAAGGGGAGGCTGTAATCGTGCCAGTGATCCACTCATTTTAGCCTTTCTCGTACGAAGGACAAAGTCACCCCAGATAGCTAAATATGGGAGAAAAAAAAGTCAGTTAAGCCTCATTGATTCATCGAATTCGCGAAGTGCCAAGCCCTATGGTTTTCAAGGCTGTTCCATGCGCGGGGTATAATATCGTACCGAAAAATACAGTCATGGAAACGACCTGAAATATAAGACCAGCAATCATGATCCTCACCCCAAGATCCTGGCCATCTTTATCGGTGGCCATGGATGCCATGGCGCCGCCAACCGCTTGTAGGATGAGGGAAAAGAGATCGCTGCCAACGAAGATGTACGTGTACATTTTGGGTCCGATGCGGGAGTTTTCAGCGCCAATAGCCGTAATAACGCGTCCGAGACAAAGATAGATGCCACCTGTAATTAAAGCAGGCGCAATCGTAAGGGGGACAAGGTTTCTTCACAACGTTAGTTTCTCGAAATCACTGTAATCATTGTGAAGTTCTAGCTTACGTCAAGAAGCTGTCCATGGAGTAGGGGTTATTGTAGAGCATCAGTCTTCCTATATATCCCACAATCTCGCCGATGATACCGAGACAGACGACGGCACAATATTTGTATGTCTTTGTACGGATACCAAAGAAAGCCTGGCCCCCCAAGAGAATAAAGAAGCAGATCATATAAATGACGTTGCCGACAACGCTTGGTCGATACTGAAGCTTAGCGTATTCTAGAGGGCATTTATCGGCCTCGAATTTCCTTGTACAGTTTCTCAACATCATCTGAAATTGCTTTGCTGCAGCAGCAGCGATCATCTCAGAGGAGGTACGGTAGGCATCAGAAGGTGTTGAGGGGGTTTCATTTCGAGCCATGAGAGAGATGCCAAAATCCATGGCGGGCGATTTGTCGGTTTACTGTGTTAGTTGTCTGTGAAATGAAGAGCTTTTGGATGAAAACGAATGGACTATTTCTCTTTTCTTAGCTGCCAAAAATAGAGTAATCTCGGAGAAGATTGTTTGGGCACTTGTATCCACATACACTGGTGGACACGGGTATATAGCCTGTGGGAATGTCAGCATTCTGCTAGTAGGGCTGTGCAACATGTTGTCCGTAGGGCGTGCGAGACAGGTACTCCCTGGGACACAGTTTCTAATTGGTAGTGCAACGGCTAGTCTCAGATCCCAATTCCGATTTGCACCATGTCGATTTAAGGGCCGACATATTATTGACATATTGCCGAAGAGGTGGATTTTGAAGAAACGTTGCTCAGCGCGAGGTACTTGACGAAAACGAAGGTCGGCATTCTACTTGGCTGTCTCTAACACCTTCCTCGCCGTACTCGCATTCGTGCAATATGGAAACACAATGTAAGACATTGATCAGTCCGTCCCTTGTACGGGAAGTAGCACCGGTATTCTAATATTTGAAACTAAATTGACCGTCCGCCATGATGGTTGGGAGCAATTACCAGAGAAGATGGAGTGACTTGGATGGAATTTCAAGAGAAAGCCTGATTGCCTATAAGAGAGAATGGAAATGGATGTCTCTATTGGGCAGATTCACTCAGCCTCGATTGATGTTTCCCAATCGGGCGTAGCAGCGCATTAGCTCAATCCCTAGGCCTCCAGCACTCTCCGTGACCTCCAATCACAACATGATTGAGACAAACAGTACGAAGCAAGTCATACAATGTCTTGACTATATCTCTTTGTCGCACACGCAGGACCCACAGTATTGCTACTCTTCAATCCGCCTGCTTTTCCATCTCGAAGTCCACTCAGGCAACCTCGACTAAGACATGAACGACGACCCCCATCACATCTGTTTCAATAATATCTGACAATAAAGTGTAAGCTAGAGCGCTGCCTTCCTCTTACAGTCTATGCAGCCATCTTTTGTTTGCGCACATCACCTATATGTTGTCGTGGAAGCTGTTTATTGATCATCCGCGTTTCAACTTGTGCTTGATTGCGCAATCGTGAACTTAAACAACTGAGTATTAATATAGATCTGCCCAAAAACTCGCAAGCATGTGCCATGTAGCTATATGTAAATGTTCGTAATCAGTCTTTGAGCATGATGTGAAGACCATATAACAATCCATTATACCCTCAATCCAAACACATTCGTGCTAATCACGGAGGAAGAAACCCGAAAGTTGCTAGAGAGCATAGTCAGGCGTTCGAGTTTCGGGAATCAGACCTGATGTAAGTAAGGATCTCGGATCGGTGTTCTCTGATATGATTTTAGGAGAATAGCCAAGCTACAGCGGCTCTTGTGCTGCCTACACTTAACAATAATCCAAATGCATCTCAAGCAGCGCCAGGCAGTCAATACGTAAAACATCACACACACTGCAGTGTTAACGTCAGACTGTGTCTTCTTTAATAATTAGTATCTGAGAAGAACCCCCCTTCCCCGAAAAAGAAAGAAAATAGAGCCACATTGGTGACGCATGCGTACCTACGCACGTGCATAGGTAAACATGGTAGGAAATACTGTTTTCATTTCTAGTATACGGCACGCACCTGCTCTTTCGAAATTTGAACGATGTGATAAACAGTATCAATTGATACACCCGATCTGATTTGTTTTTCCTTTGATCAGACATAACGAGCCGAGTTATCTGATTGTCACCTCATCTTCACAAAAGCGGAATACCCGTTCTGAGCACGACTTTCATCGTAAATTGAGCACGTTCCACACGAGGCCTTAATCCCTCTTGGTGTGAGGCCTCCTGAGTTCGTTCGTACCCAAAACTCGATCAATGTGTCGGCCGAGAGCGCCGCTTATTGTTTGCATAAAATGACGAGGCCACGCCGCCAAGCCGAAGATGGGGGTGTTTTGCCACTTCGCAATCATACTTCTCGGGGCCAAGTATTTAGCCCCAATCAAGGAAGTGGTGATTTTTGGAAGGTGAATGGGGTAAGCGATTGTCCTTATTTTCCTTGCTCCTTACGGATAAAGAGATTATTGTGGAAATAAAATCGATCAATACGTGCTCGCGTTCACGCGTGTATGAATGTCATCGCGTATCTCGTCCTTCCGATGAAATGGTGGTTTCTGCCTTGTCTCGCGGCACTTCCGAATCATAATCTAGCACTCAACAACAAATTTCGATATGCTGCAGACAAGAAAACGCACGTTCGCTATTTGACATAATACATATCGATCTAGACCTTCACCTTAGCGGTGCAGCCCCCTGACTGCCCGCCTAGGCACCACCCCACGATGCACCTGCCGCGTGAATGATGATCAGTCCTCATAAAGAATATACCGTGAACGAGTGTCCCTAATTTCCCCGAGAAATAGCAATAGAAAATTCGTCAATGTGCTCATAAGTAGCCATGAAATCGTCCAATAACATAAAGCCCGAGATGGTTATAACTACAATACCGTAACCAGAAGCCATATAAAGCAGCCGCTTCGTTTTGATGAGCACCGGATACCTCCAGGCTTCCAATCATTGAGAAGTCAAACGGCGGCAATCATGAATGAAAAAAAAGTTCTTCCTAACCTGCCCGTGTTATTGCATTACCTAAAACCGTGATGAAGGGTAAAGTGCATTGCCAGGATGCGAATGCTTATTAACAAGGGAAGTACGCAGAAAGATTGGTACGAAAAGAAGATGTATAGCGAACGAAACAAGAAAAAGGTCGAAGCCATGAAGGCGGGGTATATGGTGGCATGAGGAAATTGAAGAAAGGGGGTACGAGATGCATATGTTCATCCCAGACATAGGAGGTGGTTCGGGGGCAGTAGGGTGGTGCTGCTATTGGGCTGCAGCATTTCATCCCACCAACCTTCGCGTCGATGTTGAGTGGCATCTTGATTTGCAAGCCAGATACGCAGACCGGAAATGCGTTCAAGGACAAAGGGAAGGGTGTTCTTGTCGCCTTCCCGAACGGGAACAACGCGTTGGTAGAGGCGTTCGCGTTTTTCCGAGTTGGCGGTTACTGAGGCGATGAAGATGGGCCACACTGGGTATAGAGCGGTAAATAGATTGCCTTTGACGGGTAGCGAAAGCAAGACGGCATTGAGCGTGTCGTTGAGTTCCATAATGGCAGGATTGAAGCGAGTGAGGCTGGAACTCCGCGTTAATAACTTTTTTAGAGTGGAAGCGGCAACAGACTTACCCAAAGAGACGACAGCGAAGATAAATTGCAGTAGCTAGTCGAAAGGCCTCGCCGGTAGCTAGAAAAATGTCATGCGCATCACCCGGTTTTTCCGGGGACCATTGTCGAAGGCTCTGGAGCTTGCTTTCCAGCATCTGTGCATGTGCGAGGGTGTTCGGGTGATTCTCCATAGCTGTTTTGTTGATAGAGGATATGATAAAGAGAAGCTGAGGCGAAAGGCCGGTGATGCTACAGATTTTGGACGTATCGACGATTGGGATCTCCTCGAACCAGCCTTTGGTTTCCAATGAAAATAGATGGGTGTTTTGTAGAGTAAACGATGATTGAGCAGTCCTTGCTAGGACAAGTTGGGTTCGCATGAATTGAACAGTGTCAGATGTTTGATCAACGGATTGTGCTGGGATTACGTTGAATATGTTGGCGTGGCATGACCAGCACAAACTGTATTCGTCAGGTTTGTTAATGACCGCATGATGCATCAAAAGCATGGCTGTACCAAGTGCAGCATCATAACATTCGCCATTGTTAATCTGTTGAACCAATGACTGCAAAGCTTGTGTTGAATAATATAGCTCAGCTTGGTGGAACAAATCCTTCTGAGAGGGCAGGTATTCGCGAAGGTAAGAAGCGCTGAGGCTCAACAAAGCAAACCGTGTGCTTTCACAGGTTTTGGCGACCGGGATGAGGGCCGCATAAGAGTTGGATTGCGTTGCCACGGTACGGCCAGGACAAATACCAGTAACATAGAACTCGAGTAGGAGTTGCTCCAAGTTTTCTCCAAACAGCCTGCTGTCTGGGACATGCTTTATCAAACCAGTGTAGGCAGATTCCTGGGCCGAGATGCTTTCGAACGAATGCACTGATGTGGGCGGGGTGAAAGGGCTATCGGAGCCAGCCCGTATTGCCTCCATGTCGGGAGATGATGTTTCGACTATATGAATCAACGTTTGAGCCATTGACTCAGTGCAAATCCAATGGCGCGACTTACCTTTTAAACCTTTGAGATCGGTCAAGTCGTTCAATTCGCAAAGGAAATCCTGACACGCATCTGCTTTTGATCGTTGAATGTACCGTATCCGCTGGATTACCAGTGTGACGGCAGCTGAATCTTGAATAAGGGAAAGATATGCTTGACGCGTTCGCAGTGCCGCCTTGAACTTCTCGAACTGTTTTGCGTTGAGCTCACCCAACCGCCAATACAGTTGTCCAAGCACCTCGAGAAGAACCACGCCAGGGCCCTCTGTGATCATCCATTGTCGTACTACTAATAGATTGCGTCTACTGTTTCTCTGGTTGCCCTCGGTAGGTAAATCTACCACTCTCGCAAGCAATCGGTCGAGGTGTGTGCAGTCGAGTGAGGTATAGCCGGGTGCCATGGAAAGATGTTGAAGAGCATCGTTGGCCGCCTCCAGAGCTTTGGAGAGCCTTTTATCTGCGTCCATTTGTAGTATAAGGAGTCCGACTATGATACAAAGCTAAGGTGAATGAATAGGTATTAGGCACCCAGTTAAAGCCGATGAAATGAAGATTGCCGCAGAGAGTGTGAAGCGTAGTACTATACTAGCCGGTGCTATGGCGGACAACATGCAAAGTGCAGTTTGGTGTGGATGTGTTTGGGTTTTGTAGAGGCGTGGGACGGATACCGTCGGGTGGTGTGCAGTATAGGTATACAGCAGAAGGAGAGAATGTGTGTGCAAGTGTGGATTGAGATCCTTGTCGATGCTAGAAATAGAAAGCGAGGGAGGCTTGAATGAAAGTGAAGAATTTGGATTGCAGAGGTTGAAGAGGCTGAGGAAGGAAGAGCATATCAATTGCCAGGGCTTGCAGAATGTGGGAGGCTTATTCTTACAGTAGAGTATAGGTGCACCGTTAGTGTAAGGCCAAGGTCCCGGATGGGGTACGCAGGATCCAGGCAATCGGGGAAATACTATCAAGGTAGATAGTAGAGATTAGGCTCACATGGATGAAGTCGAGCAGTAAAGTAAGTCACAAATGTCATGAGTGCAAGTGGCCGTGTAGGCATATGGCATGCAGGTTAAGATGCATTGCAGTTAAGCATCGCCGAGCGGCAGCACAGCCCAACCGAGACGGCCAAATATGCAAAGAGAGAGCGGCTTGCTACATGAAGCCGCATAAGAAGGCAAACGGGAACCATTGTGGAGGGGGCCATGATGCCACGGTCGGGAAAGTGGAGGGAGGGTCAAGGAGGAGGCGAGATTTAATCCACGTCAGCACCCCTGCCTGTGACATTCGTGTTGATTCGGAGCAGTTCCGGCCAACTATCGATATGGAGACCATGGAGAAGACGCTCCCCTCGCGCGGCGCAGCAACAAAGTCACCAGCAGCCGGCCCAAGAGGGAAATTCGAACAGCTTCAAGTCTGTTTCCGGAGCGGCGGAGCGCAACTGCGAGCTTCATTCATTTGTTAACTGTTACCTACTGGGCCTGCGATCACCACACCCATACCTACATGTACTGTCTATGTACCGAAGTCCGTCCAACTGAGACCATCATTCTCTGTTGCTTGTAACTTGTTGCCATGCGCTTCCCCACCAGGCTATGATTCCACGTGCATCACAGCCACCATTGATGGAAGTCCTCAATTTGGAGGGGATGGATGGATATCCCCACGGTGAAAATACAAAGTTACCAAGTTGGAATTGGAAGCATGCTCAGCCTCGCCCAAAACATCGAAGTCTGTACAAAGCTGCCGCGGTGGATATATTTGGAGCTGTCATGCATCCAGTGGCTGCGGAAGCTAATTAATGACAGCAGCTACCTACCCTATTGCTGTGTTGGTGGCACGTTGGCGCTGACTTTTGATTAGTTCTGGTGCCTACCTACACAGAACCCTTAGTTACAACTAGCTAACTAACGTTAACCAAAACACACTCGCATCTTATTGCGCTCGATATGTAATCCATCGTATCCCCGGTCTCGATTCGGTTCATGTTTCTAGACTGGTTAACTGATAACTCTCTCACGTGATCGCTATCTGACAGCTGCAGGGTTTTTACCCATTCCAACCAAACTAAACGCAGCCATGTTGGCGTATTGTGAGAGGACATGAACCGGATAAGATGATGTTCTCGTTCATATAAAATTGCGACAATCCCGCTTATAAACGCCAGCGCCTCGGTCCTAGAAGAGGATTCCACCCCGTTCCACCCCCCACTCTGAGCTTGATTTCTTCGTGTCCTCCATAGTCAGACGGCTAGGATTCAATATAATAGTGCTTAGCCCCATAGTTCCTGATCCTTTGCTTTTGCCGTGGCCCGATAGATGATTAGCAGCTCTAGCCTTCCAACCGCCGCCTATGACTATGCCACCATCATTGATGGTGTAGTACATGGCCGTTGAGCTCAGTTGATGGTGATGCAGGCCGAGGCTGCTGTGGCACCGGAAATGCCGCTGACGATCTCTCTGAAGCTGCGAACCATCAATGTAAGTGAGACAAAGGGTGCAGTCTACGAAATTGATTCAATACTCCTTTTTCTCCCGATATGTTGACATTGTCTGGGGGCCAAATGCACGATGCTTGTTCCTGCCCACTCAGCCTTTCGACGTTATACATCCTCCACCAGTCCTTTTTTATTCTTCTTTCCCTTCAATAAAACAAATTCTTGGTGTTCCGATTCCGGACCAGAGAAGCTGTGTAAATCCTGCTTAGGGAGTCTAAATATTGTGTAAGGCTGGGGCTATGCGGCGAACAAGCTCCCCCATGCTGGGGCTATGCTACCCGAGCAAGAAGCATCAGATATCGCCTCTCGCACAAGAGCTGCTGGAACGTGGAGAATCTTGCTCAGATGAATTCAAACCTCAGAAACTGCAGAACCCGAAAGTTATGAAGTGGCAAACGCCTTTTCGAAGGATGATTTGTGTTGATCAACATCGATGCCCTTTGGGTTTGAAGGTTACACAACCCAGCACCGTTCTTACCAGGCTGGCCAGCACATAGTTCTTTACTCCGAACGGCGCACAGGCATACTCGGGGTTAAACCATACGTGTAAAGCGACCGTGCAAAACGCTATCTGACGGGATGTACGGGAAAACCATCTTGGCCGATCGCGTAAGGGTCGTATGACCGTGCATTCCACCAAACCTGCCGGCTGTACTCTCGGTGTGATGCTGCATGGCCTTCGTTTGCTCGTATAGAACCCCGACTGCGGGGAGGGAGGAGCGAGCACATCCAATACAATTCCGCTCGCCGCATTAGGCAATGTAGATGCAAGCATTGGCGCACGAGCAGTGCCTCCTCCACCGTGACCAAAACTGAAATCTGCATATATGCTATGCAGACACTACACCACCATCACCAAAGGAAAAACCCTACCCGGTGATATATGCATGCATGCAGGTCTCGAGGGCTTTTCGAAACTCGCTCTGAAATTATACATGTCGTATCTTCCCAAAGGTGCATCTGGTGCCTCTCCTCCGGTCCGAGAGAGAAGCTTGAGAGAGCACAACACAGCCTTACCCGGTGGGTCGGAGAAGAGACAGAGAGCACAGCAGGAGAAGCACGTCTACATGAGACTGATTTGGACTGAAACGCCGCCAGTTAGATGTCATTTGAAAAGAGCGAGCGAACCTATCATCTATTCCCATGGGCTTATCTCGCACCTTGAAATTCCGTTTCACTCCACTTACCTGTGTCCAACCTATTCTATATCTACCGCCTTTCCCAAAACTTACAAATTGCTACACCTGCAATATGCATGAACAGTATAACCTGCGGGGAAACGCAACTCACAGCACCTCGCCCCAGCAAGGTGTCCTGGCCCCCACACATCCCTACTACCTCAAAGCCAGGCGTGTAACTTAATGCATGCCGGATGCAGTGATGCAGTGCGGTGCGGTGCGGTGCGCCAATCAGTCTCAAGCCATTTAACCATTTCTTTGTATTAATGACTCAGACCCAGACCTAGGACTTCCTTGATAATCAGGGAGCATCAACCGCCGATCATTGGTTTGGGTTACCACGGAGAGTTTTCGTCTATCCAAAAATGTGGGGGCTCTTTTTTCCCTTCCGTTTGCTTTAAGCATTGTTGGGCTTGATTGAGAGGCTGGGTTGCACGAGGGGGACTCCAGTATCTCACGGGTGTGTTTGGTGAGTCGAAATGAGCAATCTACATTTTCTTGACTTGTTTTTGTTTTTCTCACGTTATCCATCTTTCGTCCATGCAAAAATCAATCCTCTCCGCCACAACTACCCCCCTCTTTCTTTCGTGAGCACCAGCACGAGGCATGGTCCGTCAAGAGTTCATTTACACTTGATCCTTCGTTTTCCCTTTCTTGTTCACCCTCACACGTGGACACTCAGGTTGTAAACAGTTCCACTTCTCTTACAGTCATCACCGTAGTTATCACCGAGTTCCCATCATTCCAAGGGCTATTATTTAACCAATACGCACGGCTGATCCAACTACGATCTACATCCCCATCTTTTTCGGTTAGAAATCATAACAAAGGCTATTGTTAGTTAATTACAGTACCGTGGACCAAACGTTTCTCCATCACCAATATAAATGCGCCGCAGGAACCGACCAACTATTCAGCGTCATCGCAACTCTATTGCGGATCTCAGCCACATCTTCACTACTCAGTCAAGCGTCAAAAACACGACAATGATTTGATTTCCCAACTGAGGCTTTTCTATCCTAGAGTTCCATGTGTAAACTCCAATGATCTATGCTATGTAAAAGTACATATATATTACAACGAGTATCCGCTCATAATCTACAATGTAAACCGTCCTGAATTTACACCCGCCGCCTTATCGTAGTGTAACAAGGTTGATCTCTAATAAAAAAAAAAAGTAACATGTCAACGCCAGTCTCACTGTGAGGATTGTCCGAATGTTACATCTGGTTTCTGTCGAGTCATCAACCGTTCAACGGCTGCGCCTCGCCACATCGCCAAATGTAATACTCTTCGTCAACCCAAAGTGCTAATGGCGTCCATGGGAGCGCCGGTCTTTGTTTCCAAGGGACGGTACACGGCTCATTCTGGAGTCAGCGTCCAACTGATCCAGAATCGCAACGACTTTCTGCGCAAACTTATTTCGCTGGGCATCGTCAGAAAGGTATTTCTTGCCTTGATTCGGCTTGAGGAAAGTGAGTAGATTGCGCCCTGTCCGTTTGCGATCACTGGGTACTTCGTCGGATGTCGTTGATTCGTCCTGGTGACGAAGAGTGGCCATTTCATGGAAGGCGTTTGATAGCATCTATTGTTGGGAAATGTATGTAATTAGTATAGGGCATGCTACGATAAGAGGGAAACGGAGAAGGGGACAGTGGATGGGGTAAACGCACAGTATCAAGCACCTGACGGAATTGGAAGACAAGGGACAGATCTCGTTGATCCTCCATCCTGAAAGGCAACCACCCTCTCAAGTGCAACGTAGAACCCTTAAAGCCCGTTTTGGCAATCTCGCCGCCAAACAACAGGGCTGCGGCGCGAGGAACTTCAGTGATGTCGCGCATAGTCAGGTAATTATCGTCGCCCGTGGATAAAGTTGTATAGGTGAGTGTGGTGCCGCCAAACACGACATTGTTGCCCCTGCCCACTAAGAACGATTTTGAGTGCACAGCGACTTCATCAGAAATAGCGGTACGGAACCAGCGCCCTCCGTAATTGTAGGCGAGGTTGGGTGCAAACCCTACGATTGCCAAGGCCTTGATTAGTTGAATATTGCCGCTGTTTTCGTCTAAATCAGAGCCATTCCCACGACTTCCGTCAGGGTCGATAAATTTCCGACTGAGAGGGATGAGGTTGCTCTTTATTAGAATTTCCTCGATTTCTTCCGTTGTCCTCTTTATTTGTTCGAACGCGGCCACGCTGAGAAAATTGTCATTGGCATGTCGTCGTGTTGCCATTACGGTGTGGCTTTCGGAGTACTTGCGCAGATATTTGAAAGCACGTATCTGCGCAATGTGCTCACTCTGCGCGGTGCCAAGCCACTTCTGATGGCTTGCTTCCCATTGGGATCTCAGTCCTGATGGTTTCAGAAAGAGGCCTCGTGATTCCGATAAGGAACCAAGAATAATAGCAGAATCAAGGCACCGGAAAATGATGCCTAACACGATCATCTTGCCAAGAGCTGGCTGAACTGGAAGAGTAGATAGTAGTTGACCCAGTGGAGTGAGTTCATCCGTCGTGCTCAAAGCCTCGAGTGACCGCAAGCCCGACAAAGCCGATTGAATATTTGTGGAGCTCGGTGGTTCAATGGCTTTAGAGAGAAACCCCTCTATTGAGTCATTAAAATTATGCGCTTTTACGTCGAGGCAAATCTTTTCAAGGTCACTGCGAAGCAACTCCGCTGTACCAGTCACTTTTAGCTTCTCAAGGCGTTCCTCCGTATACAATCCATAATAGTTCCCATTCTGCACCCGCCCAGCTCTTCCAGCACGCTGTTTAGCATTTGCTTTACTGATCCAGCTGGTTTTCAAAGCAGTGATTCGGGTGATCGGGTCATACTGGATTTCACGATGCTTTCCGGTGTCAATTACATGCTGTATGTCTGGAATTGTAACCGAAGTTTCTGCAATGTTTGTCGAAAGGATAATTTTTCGGCATCCTTCAGGAACTGCGTCGAAGACAGCAGCTTGATCCTCAGCAGAAACGGAAGAGTGGAGGATAAAGATCTTGTAACGAGAATTATCTCCAAAGTTGATATCGAGAATGGGCTGTCGTGTGAGTAAAAGTTGTGTTGCTAGAATTTCCTGCTGGCCGGGCAAGAAAACTAGGACAGCGCCTTGATCTGTTGTCTTCGCGACGTGAGCCACCGTAGCAGCAACTAGACCGATCGGTGCCAAAGCATCCTCGTCGGTCGCATCCGGTACGATCTTGAGATTAGACCCTATAGCCCCTTGCTGCAGTTCCTTGTCTAGGTATTTCTCTGTGTCTCGCTCCTTCAATAGCGTATCAAGCTGGTTTGGAACTGCACTAAACGTTGACCGGAGCAACCCGTCGATTTCTCGTAAATGTCGGTTCTTGACAGGGAACAGTCTGCCGGGGACATTGATAGAGGGGCATGGTATGATGTCGCCAGCAGCATTCTTGGCTCCGAAATATTGGGAAAATAGCTCCGTGTTCATGGTAGCACTCATGAGAACGACCTTTGGTACAGGTTTGTTGCTCTCCATTCTTCGCTTCACAGTTTCTTTCGTAACAATGAGTAAATAGTCGAGAATCGCATCTCGTTCATGGACCTCGTCCAGGAGGATGTGGGAAGTTGTGTCAAAAACATGATCCGCATCTGCCTTCAACTGTTGCAACAGAGTTCCAGCCGTACAGAACAAAATGCTCCCATCCTGCCGTGGAGGTTGGGCATTGCCGCGAACCATGTAACCAACAGAATCCCCTAGAGCTTCTCCGCGTTCTTCAGCCACACGGCGCGCGACCGATGTCTAGTCAAAATGTCAGTAGCTTAAAGGCGATATGTGGATAAAGAGCACTCACAGCGGCAATGCGCCTTGGCTGCGTACATATGACATTACATGCAGCACCCTTACCGATGCTTGATGCAGCGTCCAAAAACATTTGAGGTACTTGAGTGGTCTTTCCTGAACCCGTAGCACCCACTACCACGGTAAAAGTATTGCCTGCCACCATGTCCAAAATCCCAGCCCGATATTGATTGATAGGAAGTTCTTCTCGCTTCTGACGCTTTAGTTCCGTGTCGGACGACGTTTGATAGTTCTGATAAGCTTGCTGCAAAGCTGCACTACGGACTTTGTGGTCTGTAGGCATCCTAAACGATCGTGATGGGCCTTCGGACACTCTTTTTAACGTGGGTGTTTGAGTAAGTTTTTGCACAGGATGCCCTATTTGAATAGCGTCTGCCATTAGATCTAGGGCATCGTTCGACAGGTTTAGGTTTATTGGCGAGAGCGAACGCAACACCTTCCCACTCCCTTCTTGCAATGCTGTTTCGAAGGAGGCCAAGAACTCCGGGTCTTTATTGCCAATAGAAACCGCAGCAGTTAATAAAGCGATATCTTTAGCCTGACGTTCATCACTGGTGATTATTTTTTGACCAATTGGTTGTTCACCGAAATTTACCGCCGCAGAATGTAGTGTCCGATCACCGTCCTGTAACTGCTGCTCCCGAGTCACTGTTAAATCCTTGCGCATGCGCCTGCAAAAATTTTCGAATGAATCCATGACGGAAGTGCCGAGAAAGGGCACCTTTTGAGGAGATTGAATGGCGGGAGCGCCATTAGCCTCATGATCTCGGACTAGTTCTACAAACCGGATCGAAGCTGCACATTCGGCGAGATAAGGTGTACTTCCAGTGCCAATAGCTACGATTTTCTGTTCTGGGAGATCGATTGTACATTGGAACGGGGGCATTTTTTTGAACATGCCTTGCCGTTTTAGCGTCTTCAGAGTCTCCGGCCGTATGGGTTCTGAGGTATAGGTCGGAATCAACATGAAGCGAGCGGCATAATCAAAAACAGTAACCTTTGGATCCGACGCAAATGTGCGCGTTACATTCCGTACCGTAGGTTTGTAAAAGTCTGCCCAGTATTGCGTCTTGTACAATTGAGCGATAAGGTGCAGGAAGGAATGATACCAAGAATCACGGTCAGACACCCCATCACCATGAGCTTCGATTGTGGTGCCGTCTTTGATTGTCACCTTGAGCATGGTTCGAGTCGGAAAGTTCGGGTTCTTTGTTTTACGTATTCTTAGGGAGACAAGCGACAGGTATGGCCTGAGTAATTTGATCAAAGTTCGGTTGTTAAGAATGCCGGTGTCCTTCTCGAGCATCTGCTGGATTTCCTGGGGGGCATTGGGGAATTCGCCACGAGCAGGTAGGCCTAGGTGATTAACAACGTAATCTCTAGTGATCACATTGCTATGGGTCTCCTCTTGAGAAGATGACTTTGTAGGTTTTTGAGATACGGTCCGCCTCGTCGTTCTTGATGTTGGTTGGTGCGCGTTCTTGAAAAGTTTTGGGTGTTGTGATTTAGAAGGCGAGTTCGATTTTCGATCTGGCGCCTTGACTTTGGATTTGTTGGCAGGCTTGCGCGAGGGATGTGTCAAAGGTAGGCGTGAGCCTTCTTCATGGGGGGGAATCTTTGTAAATAACACCTGATCATTTTGTAGCCCCGAACTGCGACTGTAAAACTGTCGGGGTAAAAGGAGGGATGCGGTCGAGGTTCGGAGGCGTGGGTAACTCAGGTTCGCCTGGCGCGGGCGCAAAGTAAAAAGCTGGTGGGAATTAGCAAAACGGCAACACTATGAGTGACAAGTGGAAACTTACCAAAGCAGCCCTCATTCTTCATTGACATCAAGTAGGTGGATCATGGCATTGAATTAGCAAGTCGGGCATTGCGAGGACTGTCACACGAAATTTTGGGCACGGTCCCGGTGACTATCCTCTTGGCAGGTCCACCAGTCCCCGGCTCATGGATCGACGCGGCACAACCATCTCTCCACACCAAACCAGTCACTGGAAGCATGAAGAAACGATGTCTGGAGCTATCGTTAACCAATATGCTTGGAATTTCCTTTGAATTCGCCATTTCGGGTTTAAACCCGGGCCCTTGCAATGTTAAATGCTATCTCAACTGCAACATTTCCCTTCTCTTATTCTAGCAATCCCATAAATCGAGAAAAAGCTCGTTGATATTGGGTCAAGACCTTAACCTGAGTACAGAGACGTGAAGCTGGCTTTACTCCTTCGCTTCTACGACGAGAATCCGCTGACTTTTGTCGTAACTCTTCTCCTGGTCATGACCGTTGCAATTATGTAGCTCCCAATCGTGGACTGGAGAGGAGCTCGGACACTCATCGATCTTCAATGGAGGAAACAAGGGAAACTGCTACTCGTGTAAAAATCGGGGCCTGGCGTGGACCGGTCAGATTTAGTGCTCGGGCTGGACATATTACAACACAGAACTGGAGGCAGAGGCGAGGACATGCGCGTCCAGATTCGTCATACCGCTCGAGTTTCTATCTGTGTCTACCCGCCGATAGTCACAGAGCATTTTCGTAACCGAAAACGTCGAAAACGCAAAGAAGAAAGAAGAGAGAACCTGGAAATCTACCTGTGACGTATGTATGAACGATAAGTCATCACCAGCGTTTCCGCCGGCGATTTTATAGAATAGATATTATTATTATTATTATTACTTTCATTCGTGGCTAACTACTACTAGGTGGCTTGGCTGGCTAGCTAGTTATTTACAGGCAAAGTGATAGGCCCACTAAAATTGTCTAGAAAATTCATAACAAAAACTAGAAAGGAAACCTTTAGATACAGGATTAAAACCTTCTAGGGTGATTGACGAAAAAACCTTAGAATTAGGTAGAAAAAAGGTGATTGGTTAGATTGGGTGGGAGGGGTAGGATTCGAACCTACGGCTCTTGCTATCGGTGCCCCACATCGGTGAAAAACTTTCGGGTCCCTCAAGCCGGAGAGCGTACCTAGGCGCTTAACCACTGCGCCATCCCCCCCCCATAGAATAGATATAACAAGATAACACGGGTCTCACCATCACTCCCGATGAACAGAAGACCGATTGTAGACATTAACACTCTTTCGTCTCCTCCGTGTAACGAAGATGACAAAAGACGAGCATAATGCCCTATTATATTTTTTCTGGATTTTTTTCTGTTAAGTGTAGTGTGTTACAATATGCTGTTGCCAGGATCCAAGTCGGATTAGCAACTTTAGACACAGAAGAGTCGGTTTCTCCAAAGCCCACCGCAAACCTCCGAAAGAAATAGTCAAAGACACAAAAACTAAATGTCCCTAAGATCGCGTTTTCCCGGCCCGGGGTAATGGAATACCTAGTGGGTATCGTGCAACCGTTCAATCGTAGAACAGAAACAACGCCTGTCACCATTGACCAACGGCAAGTCATGCAGACACGCCTGCAGCATGCCAGCCACAATCCCCAAACGCCAGAACAAATGGAAGTCGACGTAAGAAACCCTCATATAAACAGTGAAAGACAGAGCATGAACAAACCGCAAGCTATGCAGAATATTGTATAAGAACAGAAGATAATATGCCCTAAATTAGTGAGACTCCGTGCCGTTACTAGACATTCCGAGGTTGAGCATCCTCCTGAGATCCTCCTCTAAGGCTAGATTGTTGGAAGGCGGTAATTTTGGGGGTGGAGTCGTAGCCTGGAGTTTCGGCTTCGCGCGCACTGAAGAAGGAATGAAAGCCATCATGTTGTTGGTTTTAGGAGAAGGAGCAGGAGGTGTATTGGTCCTAGTAGCTGTAGGCCTCTTTGGATTGGTATGGGGGGAGAAATCCGCACGAGTATTGTTATATGAAGGCCTGCCTGAACCTCGCCTTAAATGTTGGTTAGGCGAGCCCCGATATGATTGGGGGTTTGGTTGAATATGAGGAGCTGAACCGCGCCGAGCGTTGGGGGTACTGTTCAGAGCATTGCCCATTATCGCACGCGAACCCGCGCCGTTTCCATCAATGTTGACAGACGGCATCAGAGAGAATGCGCCCTGTGGCATTAACGGTGAGTCTGCGGTGATCTCCGTACGGAGACCGGAGTTTCGTTTTGGATCATCCGGATTCTTGCTCACAGCTTTAAACATTGGTGAAAGGTTTCGATTCCCGTAGAAAAAATTGGGGTCATCTTGTGGTACAGCCGGCGTTGGTGTGGCGGGACCAGAAGTGCTACGAAAGAGAGATTGGCCGCCGTGAGATGGGGGCGTATGATTACGGAGCGCTGAATCGGAGGGCATGTGATGAGGTGGGGACCGGTCCGTGGGGATTTTTTGCGACATGGAGAGTCGGCTCAGAAGATTATTGATTGCGTCCGCTCCTTCATTGGGCAATGTCGTGCTTCGATTCTGTGGGGGATCTGAAGGAACTGTGACTGGGCGATGGGCAACAGGCGATGGCACGGGAGGTGAAACACGGGAGGTTTTGCTGTCCCCATCAAGTTCAATAGCGAACGGCGCACTGTGGGAGGAGTATGAATCATGTCTCGCGTGGTTAGGTCTCGCGTCCACAGCAATCTGATCTGGCGATTTAAACATGGTGGATGCAGGGCTCGCATTTGGATTACGAGCTCGTTCTGCTCTATCAGCCTCGAACAACATGTTCAAGGGCGAATCTTGATGGCGCGAGCGGATGGGAAGCGGTTGACGTGAAGGCGATGGGGTGGGAGACGAGCCAGAGTCGGAATCATCATCTGGAGGAGGTGTGGGAGGACCAACACGTGTCTTTGCTGGGACGGATTTGGAAAGGAACTTGGGGATGGGCAGAGTTGAGGGTGCTGGGGAGGCATGGAAAGTCGGACCGGCGTACGCAGCTTGCGTCTTGGCTGGAGTGGTAGCAGAGTGAGAGATGGCGGTATCGGTATCTGTCAGTGACGTACTCGCAATACCAGATGAAGGAGTGCGTTGGACGGAAGGTTGGGAATGCTTCTTCGAGTTGCGCGGCCCAGTCGGACCGGCCAGCTCGTCAGCAGCGTTGTGGGTGAGGGACGGGTCTTGAGGCTGCTGGTCTACGCTGTTGCTTTGCGCGACAGTATTGTGTCCTCTGTGCGCGCGATTTCCCCTTGGGCGACGTCCGCCTCGCGTCTCATTGTTGTTGGTGGTGGGCAGGTTCCCGCTCCTTGAGCGCTGATGCTTGCCCCGGGGCGGGCGCGGAGAAGCCGTGGTCTGTGTAGCGGACGACATGTAGTGTCAGCGTTGTGGTCATATATATTTATATATTTGTTTATCAGCTAATGAGAAGCGCGCGTTGCCGCGATGACGATGGAGATGGTGGTGATGACGATGGCAACGGTGATGATGAGTAGTGGGTGGCTTTGTTCCCGTAGTTGTGGTTGTAGGAGGAGGTGGGGGGTGATGGAGTGCGAACGTGGTAGAGTGTGTGTGAAGCAGCTAGGAGAGGTTCGAAAATTGAAGAGTTCATGTCCAGTCGGGCAGAGATGATGGCGAAGAGAGGATTTGGATCATTCCAGGGAGTAGGGTGGGGTGTTGGGCGACGTGACGATGGATGGAGGAGTGCGGGCGCCCGCCCAACCGTTGGCCTTGTTTTGCGTGCTGTGGCGGTGCACAGATGCATGGGATCGTGGGGGCTAGGTTAAGAAAGGGTGAGTGAGAGAGAGAGTGTGTGTGTGTGTGGCTGTGGGAGATGGAGATAGGAATGCAATAATCAACCTAGGGACACACAATTTGGTCTGTTTTTGTAGAGTACCAGGACTGCATTCCCGTCTTCATGCTTGATTGTGTGCTTAGGTACCTACCTAGGTAGGCAGTTACTTGGTTAGTTACGTTGTGTTGACATTTGTTATGTACAGGGTGTACGCCTAGTTTACATAAGGGCTTCCTCCAATCAATCAGCTACTAGTAAGTTTTCCTTCCGTACTGTATGATTGCATGTAAGTTACTGACTGTCCTGGGGTAATCCTCCCTCACCAGGCACCACTCAAGAGAAGCCTTGCCCCCCACAAAACGGATACCTAACTACTGGAGCTACATCACACTGCACTGCACTGCACTTCAACTTCAACTTCAACCTCAACCTCCGACCCGCGCAGTCTCCTCGTCCCCGTGCTGCGCTAGCTTCCCCCCCGCCTGCGTGAAATTCGTCATTAGCAGCCTTCAACAGCTCCCCGCGCTCTTACATCCCACCTGACAACCATGGCGGACGTGAACATGACAGACGCTCCAGCGGCACCCAAGGCGAAGACATCCAAGGCTGCCGCAGGTGCAGACGGCGACAAGAAACGGTTTGAAGTGAAGAAGGTGAGCTCTCGTGACACAGCTCCTCTACCAACTTGGCTTCATGGCTAATCCTGTGCACAGTGGAACGCGGTGGCTCTCTGGGCCTGGGACATTGTCGTCGACAACTGCGCCATTTGCCGCAATCACATCATGGACCTCTGCATTGAATGCCAGGCCAACCAGGCATCCGCCACGAGCGAAGAGTGTACTGTGGCATGGGGTATCTGCAATGTAAGAATGGCTACACACAACTTCTCTGGTGAACTATAGACTAAAAATCCCAGCACGCATTCCATTTCCACTGCATCTCTCGATGGCTCAAAACTCGACAGGTGTGCCCACTTGACAATCGCGACTGGGAGTTCCAGAAGTACGGCCGATGAACGTTTCCAAAGCCACGATTCATTCCATCGCCAAACATTTGGCCACACAGGCCGAGGGGGTTTTATTTCTTCACCGTCGATATGGGTAGTTCAGGCGTCCGGACAGGATTGGTTCATGATGGTAGCATAGCATGGACGAGGCAATAGCACCCTCGCCATCCAAACATACATAGACTGTGCCTGGCATACAAGACATGTCGACCCCCGACTCATGATTCTAGATTTCTTCTTTGAGCCGTGGTAATGATATCCCTCCCTAACGCCATTCTCGCATGATGCGATCCGTGACCTATCCTACTTTTTGGCCATCTACGTCTATTTGAACGGTTGAAGCACCTTTGTGAGGCGGCAGCCATGCTTCGGGATTCTTGTTGTAAAAGGGCCAGGGCGGAACGACGGCAAGAAATGTCAGGGCGGTGCCGGCAAGGCCAATGTAGAGCGATAACTTGATGTCCTGGGCCATGAAACCGACGATGAAGGCCAAGATCTGCCATGGTGATCAGTTGGACAGGCGGTCTAGGCTAGAGAAGGACTGGCGAAGCGAACGTACACCGACTCCTCCAAGCAAAACGGTGGTGATGAGCTCGGCTAGTCTCTGACCCTCAAAGTCCTATGCAGAGCGGGAATGAAAGAATTAGCATATGTGTCAGGAGATGAGGTGGAAGGAAGATGAAGGGACGTACAATCTGACCCTCGACGGCGTCGCGCACTTGATCGAGCAGCTGGTCGGCCATGGTTGTTTGGGCAGCGAGCTAGGTGGTGGAGTGTAGTGGATGCAAGCAAGCACTTGTACTGTGCCTACATGTACACAGTAGGTATGTATGAAGACGATGTGGCCCTAACGTGACGGAACGGAACCGAAGAGGGTTGGATGCCGATAGCAGCTGAGTGGTGGATGCACGGGCGGGCGGGGAGCGAGGGAGCAGGGATCGTCTCTCAGCCTCTCAGCCTCATTTGACTACGTAGTACCTAGGTAACGCACAGTACATAAGTATTTGCTTTGTTCCATTACATACCTAGGCAAGTCAACTTATTGTCTGTTCCGCTTGTGTTGCAGTTATACAAAGGCCATGGCCGCCCACACACGCGCCTATGTATGCACTCGACTTGTCTTGTCGACAACGTTGAAGATTTTGTTGCGGATGCGGTGTGTGTGTGTGCCTGCAGCAGGTCCACCCAGGTAACTACTTACCTACATGTACCTATTGCCAATGACCGAACCGCGGAGAAGGCACAGCAACACGGATGATGTTTGCACTCGGATGACATCAAACAGCAACCAACTGACTCCTTGTGACGTGACTTGAAGATTGCAACGCTCATTTACCGTATCCCTCCATCAATTGCACGTCAACCAACGTTAGGTTAACGGGCATATCTTCTGGATACTTCCTTTAACTATTAGCTACCTAGGTACTTAGGTACCTATTAACGTCAACTATTTAAGAGCAGAGCAGCAGCGGAGCGACGGTTGCCCAGCAGCCCAGCAGCCCAGTCCAGCATCCCAGCCAGCCCAACCAGGTCGGGGTCAGCTTGTGCCGCTCGGCATTCAGATTGTGCCTGCGTGACTGCGTCCTGCTTGCTTGTTTGCTACAAAGTACCCTACCTAGGTTGGTTGCTTACCCACCCACACCCACCCACACCCACAACCACACAAAGTGCATGGGGGGCATGGGCATGGTGCATGGCCAAACCCCTTGTCCAATCACAGCCCGTGCACGCCCGAAGACTTTTTGCTTTACTTAAACCTGGTCCCTCCCTCTTCCTTTCTTCCTCTTCACCACCCTTCGACGTCTCTCGGGACAAATCCACTGCTCAATCCAACCCACCACTGCCACTGCTACCGCCACTGCTACCGCCGCCATCGCCGCTCCAATTCACGGGTCCCTCGTGCACCTCTTCCCTTGGGCACACTTCTCCAGAAGTTGCTCTCCAGTCATCGCCTGCCGCTGATCCGCGCGAAATTCGCCTTTCGCACACAACATACAACATATAAAGAAAGCACTTAGCCCTGCTACACGCAGTCATCACCGCTGACTGGCCCGTAGCCGTCGTCGTCTGCCGTCCAGTTTCCCTCGAACCTCAATCGCTCCCCGACGCTACGGCGTCCTAACCTCGAAACCACCAAGTTGGCGGGCACTCACATCCACAAGTTTTCCTTCGTTCGCCCTCTTCTCGGGCCCAAGGCGTGGGTCTACGGAGGCGACTACAAGAAGCCCCCATAACTGGGCTTGAACAATTGTCACCAACCTCTGCGCACTACTGTCGTTACACTGCAACCATCACCTCCCTTTTGGTGTTGGGTGTGGGAACAAAAACTATCGGTCCCTCCTTTCCACCGTGTAGGGTGAGAGCCCCTACGCAAACCCTTATTCACGTTGAGCGCCCCAGTTAGGTGAGCGCTCACAAGCGACTCGCCAGGCCAAGTCGACCTTCATCGTCGCAAAAGTCACTGCTAGCAGGCGTTCTTCAAGCTGGCTTAATCCAAGATAAGAGACAAATTCGAACCTCGCTGTCACGTCAAGCCACTCAAAACATCACCATGACAGACACCCCAAGGACCGAGGTTTCCCAAACCAGGTTCAGCACTCCTGTGTCGGACTTGGACGACCACCGCCACCAGCCTGCATCTATGCCCCGAGCAGATACCGGATCGCCCATTCGTTCCCGACGACCGACTTTTGCTAGCATCCAAGGTCCCCCTGATCATCTTGTTCCGCTCCAGTATGTCAACGATGCTCTTGAGCAGAGCGATGTCACTGCCCGTGATTTTGAAACTGCTGTCGTGGACGATGAGTTGCTACCCCAGGACCCTCATGCGAGGCGTGGTTCACTCGCCCACAGTCCGGCACACGCTCGTCGAGATACCTTTAGGCGTCCTCGGGACCCGGCCATTGAACGTCTTACTCGATCGAGAGCTTCTTCGAGCTCGTCCCGTTCTGTGTCACCTCCCAACTCAGTTGATGCTTTCGCTGATGCTCGACCACGCCTTCGTGACCGTGCCAATACCGTTAACAGCCGTCCACCATCTGTAGTGGAACTTGCTCTCCAGCGAACCGTTTCTGGAGAAACACGAAGGCGCCCGACAATCAGCGACGAGCGGCCTCCGGAAACCAGCAAGGCAGAGACTGCGTCCACTCACAGTTCTGCTGAAGAGGATGTGTGTTTCCCTGTCGAAGTGGACACAGGTAAAACCACTCGGTTTGACTATGAGGAACTGGAGGAGTTTGTGGCCGAGACGCAAACCAAGACCCCCATCGGTCAGCCTTTACGCCACAAAGCGAGCACACGATCCCAGCTTTCTAATTCCAGGGTCTTTACTGACCTGAGGCCCAAATCCAGCCGATCCAATACAGCAAAGGTGGAGGTGGATGCTAGTACGCTCAAGGACAATGTCGACCCAGCAGTTCAGGAAAAGCTCGCAGAGGAAGGTTTGGCTCACATGTTCAATCACCAGAAGCCGCCCTTTCCCACTCTCAATCGGTGGACATTTTTCTCTTCGGAAATGGATGACACGATCCATGCTGCCGAGCTGGGTGGTCTTTTGATGCCAGGCGAGCGCTTCCATGACCTCTTCGAGCTTCCGTACGACAATGGCGTATGGTGGTTGGATATGGTGAACCCTACCGAGGAAGAGGTATTCGCCGTTTGCAAAGCGTTTGGGGTGCATCCTCTGACACGGGAGGATATCACCATCCAAGAGCCTCGCGAGAAGGTAGAACTGTTCCACCAGTACTATTTTGTCTGTTTCCGTTCCTTCCAGCAAGCCAAGAGGGACGCGGAAGACTACCTCGAACCCGTCAACTTCTACGCAGTAGTGTTCAAGGAGGGCCTTCTGACGTTCACTTTCAACGATAGCCCGCATACACTTAACGTCCGCAAGCGCATCAGCCGTCTTCGTGACTATATCAACTTGAACAGCGACTGGATATGCTACGCCCTGATTGATGACATTGTCGACAGCTTCGCCCCTGTTCTCCGCTCCATCGAGGAAGAGACGGATGCTATTGAGGATCAGGTGTTTACGGCTCGCATCGAAGACTCGCGCGAGATTCTGCGGGCTATTGGCGATTGCCGCAAGAAGGTCATGCAACTCCTTCGTCTTTTGGGAGGCAAAGCAGACGTGATCAAGGGATTTGCAAAGCGATGCAACGAGAATTACAGCATTGCCCCTCGTGGGGATGTGGGACTCTACCTGAGTGACATTCAGGATCACGTGGTGACGATGATGTCGAACTTGGGCCATTTCGAGAAGATGCTCTCACGATCTCACGGCAATTATCTTGCGCAGATTTCGGTGGATCAGGTAGTGCAGGGCACCCAGTCCAATGTTACGTTGGGCAAGGTGACTGTGATTGCCACGATACTTGTTCCACTGAATCTCATCTGCGGTCTATTTGGTATGAACGTCAAGGTGCCGGGCCAAGACGGCAGCCTTGGGTGGTTCTTTGGCATTCTGGGCGTGATTGTCTTGTTCGTTGCCACTTGCTTGGGGGTTGCGAAGAGAATGCGGTACATCTGAAAGCCGTGTGCGGGGATTGGTTTTGTTTGTTGACGTGGTTCCTTGTTTCGTATGTTTTTGCTGTCCATGTTGTGTCTCTTTGTTTTTTTTTGGGGGGGGGGGGGGTGGGTTTTGGGTGCAATCTGTCACATGTAGCGTGGAGTTGGTAATGACAAAAGCGCAGTTGTTTCTCGGTCTTGTTGTTCAGCGTGGCGACGGCGGTATACATGGAAGCCAAAAGACGGAGACGATTGTTAGACTTGTTTGGTTTGTCTGTTTATTTAATGTGGGTATGTAGGCACATTGTTGATTAGACCAGGGTAATATAGATGATGACTACCTAGTGAGATTGTACACATGATGGTTTTGAATGCGTGGTGGTTGAGTCAATGTGCAATAATTACTTTGATATGTGTCTAGGTACAGATATAATGACGGACGGACTGGCTGGCTTTTGCTAGGGCGCAGCTAAGCTAACTCATTACATGTGCTGATTGCGGTGGCACGGTGGCCCGAAAGGCCAAGAGACTAGGTGCATGGTGCGTAGGTAGTTATTTGTATAACTAGTTATTTATAACGGTAAGTATGAGTTGGTACATACTTGGTACTTACGAGTAACGTTACCTACCTAGTTAGTTAGTACTTACATAAGTAGGGCTGATGATCAGGCCAGGGCAGGGTGAAGCGAAGTTCGGGACAGAATAACGGCAGCACGTCACCAGCTACATAGCATGCATGATACTGTACATGTACATGTGTGACAAGACAAACCTTGGTCTTACGAGTCGAGGAATAAGCCCTGACTTGATTGCAAAAGCAAGAAGAAAGAAAGAGGCTGCGCTGCTGGACCAGAGTCTCGCCTTTGCAACAAAATAGGGCCGGAACGGGCCATGCATGGCCCATGGGAAAAAAGGGTTCGCGGCGCCCGAGGGGTCTTCCAAGTTCCCTAGTCTTGTCTTTCGCCTCCTCAGTTTCCACTGTGCCACTGTCCAGTGTGCTGTGCTGCGCTGTGCTGTGCTGTGCTGTGCTGTGCCAGTGTTCCACCTCCCACCCCTCGTCCGACCCCCGTTCTCCCTGTCCACCCGTCATGGGCTCGGCCGCACCATTAACCCCATCAACCGCGACGAACCCTACAAGTTCAACCTGACCTGATCGCATCTGACCCGCTCCCTTGCACTTACACAAACCGCTCAACCGCTCAACCACTCTCACTCTCACCTTCGCCTTCACTCCTGCTACTTGCCTTCACCCCCGGTCTTGGCACTCCGTCCCTTCCGACTACCCAAGTACCTACTTATCCTCTCTCTTCCATACCTACCTAGGTACACCCACCTCACCTCACGCGGTCCAGTCCACAACCTTTCCCTCTATTGCCTGCCCTGCGCACTTCTCCCCCCCTACCGCCCACTCGACTCCACTCGACTCGACACACCCTCCCCTCCTTCAAAAAGAAGGCACTCATCACACGACCATGGCGCAATCGGCCGAGAGGCTGCTTATGAACGAGTTCAAGGCCCTGAGCAAAGAAACCTGGACCAATATCGAGGTGAGCCCTGTCCCAGCCAACTCGTCAAAGAACAATCCAGCTAACAGATCCCCCGGCAGTTGATCAACGAGAATGTCTTCGAGTGGAGCGTGGCCCTCATCGTCTTGAACCCTGACTCTTTGTATTACGGCGGCTACTTCAAGGCGAAGCTCACCTTCCCTAAGAACTACCCTTACTCGCCACCAGGTACGCTCTCAATACTACCCACCCGCCACGTTCGCACGCTAACCACCTTTTCCAGACTTCAAATTCATTCGACCGCTCTACCACCCAAACATCTACCCAGACGGCCGCCTTTGTATCTCTATCCTGCACCCGCCCGGCGACGACGAGATGTCTGGTGAATCTGCTGCCGAGCGCTGGTCTCCCGTCCAACGTGTTGAGTCCGTCTTGATCAGCATCCTCTCCCTCCTCGACGACCCTGAGGTCTCGTCCCCTGCCAATGTTGACGCTGGTGTCATGCTACGGAACAACCCCGATCAATACAAGGATTTGGTCAAAAAGGATCTGGAACTGAGCAAGGCCGACATTCCGGCAGGATACGTTATGCCTACCCACGAAACAGCTTTTGTAACTAAGAAAGACGATGGCGATTTTGACATGAGTTGGGAGGATAGCGATGCCGAGAGTTTTGGGGGAAGCGAGAGCGATGTGGAAGACGATGAAATGGACTCGGATTTTGAGGGTTATGATGACGATGATGAAGAAGAGTCGGAAGCCACCCCTGCCAGCAAGTGAGCAGGCTTCTCAACCGTGACTCAATGTCGAACACAACCCCTACCCCTCCTTGAACCAACAACAACACAACTACCTCCACAGCGCGGCGTCCCGGATTTCGCATTCATCAACTTCGTACCCGGGAATGGTTTTGAACGACACGGTGTTTAGAGGCATCAACTTTGCATGGACTGGCGTTTATGGACAAGACGTATCTCTGCTTTATCTGTTTTGGGTTTCATGCATACGAGGTTTCTCGCCCCCTTTTGCACTTGCTTCAAGGCTCACGTTCTAGTCGTTCCCCTCTCAAACACCATGTGGATCAGCAAGAGCATGTTTTGCGCATGCAGCAACACACTGCCTTTTTTTTTACCTCTTCCCCCATCATGTCTCCTTCCTCACTTCCCTACACATCATGCATGCTCGCATTTAGGGTTGCTTGTCCGATTGGAGGAATGTATGGGGGTGTCTAGTGGGCTGCATTGTGCCTGATGCGGATCATGTAGAGGTGACGGATCTGAGCATATATATATATATCAATCAATCAATCAATTTACGTATGAAGAATTCTTCCGCATACGCTGATGTTTGTCTGTGCGTATGTGGCTCTGGATGTCAGGACATGAACGTTGAAAAGGTCATCTTGAAGATGCTGTATCCAATCCATTATGAATATTTTCGTTTGCCATTTTTTCAATCATCTATATCCACGGTGGATTATGCATACGCCGTCCCACCCAAATTCAGTCCAGTTCTCGTCCACGAAAAACCCCTCCTATCAAGGGCCAGGGAAGCCAAATGAATCTAACAACACCAAGAGTAAGACGAACTTTATCTTTTGTACTCCTGTACCGAGTCTTCTCCACCCAATCCCAATTCTCATGCTCGGCTTTCCACTTCCAACCTTGCTCTCTACCGCAATTCCCGTACATTAGTACCCTTGGCCACCGGGAAAAGACAATCCGACCAACATGAATAATATTGGAGCCCGCCGAGCGGAAACGAACCTCACACCCACCCGCCAGTCCTTCTTGCCTGGCAAACAATGCCCTAAATAATAACAATAGTGTGGCAGAGGCAAAGAACAAAAAAAAACTTGCTCGCACGCCCAAATAAAAACAAGAAACAATGAGAAGCACATGAACACATCATCGAGATCCATAGTTTGCCACCACTCACACTGTGCCGGCAATGCTCAAATCCCGGATCTCTTGCAAGACTTCTTCGACCCTCTGATCGAGCTCACCCTGTGCGTACTGATCCCTCGTGTTTGCGTCTAGGTACTGCTGAACCTGAGCCATTCTCGAATACGCCTCGGCGCAGAAGCGCAGCTGGATCTTGACTAGGGCCTCGAAGCTTGGGTCCAAGTAGGGTACTCTCAGGTCGATTAGCTGGGGGAGTTCGGTGGTCAGAGTTTCGTTGAGCTGGTCGTACGCCACGCGGGCTAATTGCTCGTCCTTTTCGGCGCGTGGCAGCTTCGTTACATCCTTGTCCGGGCGATCGGTCAGTTTTTTGACCTGGCTGCGCATGCGGTCATAGTCCATCTGCTTGTGTTCGCGCTTGGTGATGCACGAGTTGATGTCCGGGAAGTAGGAGCAGAAGCGCTGGATGGGGTCGAGCACGGTGGTGCGGTAGGGTCCGTCGAGGGCTTTTATGGTTTCGGCGTCCAGATCCGTCACGGCCTGCTTGTAGGAACGGGAGACGCCGTCTTTGGCACCCGCGTCACCATAGAAGGCGTCAATGGTTTCGGCAATGCGCATCTGCGAGGCCGTCATGGCGCGGAGAGAATCGAGGTATCCTTTGGCCTCCTTCTGGAGCTTGTTGGCGGCGGTTTCCATGGTGCGGTAGCGACTGGTCGTGTGTTGTCAGGATATATACACAAAGCTGAGAAAATTGCGGGGATAGTGGGGAAGGGAAAAGTGAGGTTGGGAGGAATTACCGAAGCTCGGTTTCAAAGTCACGGTCATTTGTGCGCTCTACCTGGCCCGTTTTCATGAGAACTTGGGTCGTTGCGCGGTTGACGCCCTTCTTGAAGCCTGTGGAATCGTGAGTCTGATGGTGGCATGTAGCGGAGGGGGGAGGGAGTGCTGACCGGTCCAGGACATGGCTGCGGTGGTCGTCGGACAGGTAGAATCGGGGGTGGAAGTTGGTGTCTAATGGTTTCTGTGGCCGGCGAGCAAGCTGGCTCGAGTGGAGAGGAGGGAAATGGAGATGTTTGTCTGGGTAGGTATGAAGTTGGCGGTAGACGTGGTAGAGGGTTGGTCGGCGGGCCTAGCCGCAGCCACTCACCCAACCCACCTCAGCCACAAAAATGACGAAGCAAGCGACCAGGGTTCGACTAGTGCATCTCATGTAGTAAGTAGCAGCACATGGTCATTCGTCCGGACTGCAAAATCGCCCTGCATGTTTTCTCCCACTACAACGCGCGCTCTACGCAGAGCTCCATCGCCAAACCCAAAGACTTATCTGTGTCCCGTGTGTCGATACTCGTCTTCCACCAAGCCCAATCGCATCATCTTCTCCGGCATCCAACCCACAGGTGTTCCGCACCTTGGAAATTACCTTGGCGCATTGCGGCCCTGGGTCAAGCTTCAGGATGGAGCTGCTCCGGACGACCAATTGCTCTTTTCCATCGTCGACCTGCATGCCATCACCATAAAACAAGACTCGAGCCTGCTGAGGCAATGGCGGAAAGAAATGTTTGCCAGCTTTCTGGCCGTCGGACTGGATCCTAAAAAGAGCATCCTTTACGCGCAGAGTGATGTCCCGGCGCATGCTGAACTCATGTGGATATTGAGTTGCTCTGCCAGCATGGGCTATCTGAGCCGTATGACACAGTGGAAGGTACATGATGTGATACAAGTCATAGGAACAAGGGTCACTAACATGACCCCTTAGAGCAAGATGTCCCTACCGTCTAACGCAAATCCCTTCGACACGTCCACGTCTAAGAAAAAAGATGCCCCAGCCCTCAAGCTAGGCCTGTTCTCCTATCCCGTTCTTCAAGCTGCCGATATTCTACTTTACAAGACAACCCATGTCCCTGTCGGGGAAGATCAAGCCCAACATCTTGAGTTCGCGCGCGAGTTAGCAATCACATTTAACCATTCGTTTGGAGCCGAGCTCCTTGTACCCCCGCAAACCATCATCTCCCCTGCCAAACGGGTCATGTCACTCGCGGAACCAACCAAAAAGATGTCCAAGTCGGACCCGGATGTGAAGAGCCGGATTCTGATAACAGACACAAAAGAGAAGATCCACAAGAAGATCAGGGTAGCACTCACCGACTCGATTCAAGGTGTCTCTTATAATCGAGAAACACGTCCGGGAGTGTCTAATTTGATTGATATCATGTACCATTTCCAAGAGGAACAGTTTACTTCGCCCGAGCAACTCGCTCAGGATCTGTTTGGGCCCGAGACCTCGCTCAAGGCTTTGAAGGAGAAGGTTGCGGACACGGTGGATGAACATTTGCGCGAAGTTAGAGAGGCGTTTAACAACGCGATGAGTATGGGAGACGCGGAAATGAGCGGTGTGGCTCGTGAATCTGCCAACACTGCCAATCAGTTGGCTTCAAGCAACCTCAAGACGATCAAGGCACAAATGGGTCTTGGTTGGGATTGATGGTGCGCTCCCTCAAACTGATCAAGTGTTGTCTGTTGGTAAAAGTATAAAAATGTAGGACTGTACGATACTTGTACCAAATATGTGGGGAGTTATCTCTGGTAGGGCCTGTAGAAAAGCATGTGTACATCATTGAATTCAGACCTTTCTTTTCGTTTTCAGTATAGACCTGATTGGAGGTCATTTGCTCAATTCTTCGCGGTTGTGTCGAATGTAGAGCCAGGCAATATGTACGATCTGTAATGATACATGTATATAATAGAACAACCTTTTTCGTAGTTCCTTCTGATGCTCAACAGGTTACAAGCTCATTTGTCCCCCTCCTCACTTTTGATTTATCAAACCTGGATCAGAATCGCAGAATCCTACCACCTGCCAACCCCCCATATCAACCCGCTCAATCCAATCGTCACCACGAAATGAAAGCCAAGCCCCCAAGCCATAGCAAACAGAAATTTTGGACTAAAAACCGTCCAGATAAAGAGATGCTGCCTCAGCACTATACACGCAAGCATGACACTTGCCGTACTTATCCCGGTCCAGAGCGTCATCAAGCTAACATGCTCGCTCCACACCTTCCACCCACCTCCTTTTGTCTTCCTCTCCTCAACGACTCGTTCTTGCCGCGCCATGCGCTCTAAATGTGCACGCTCTTCACGCACCCAGTCGCGGTCGTCGAGCTCAGACGTCGCGATATGACGGCGGGTCGATTGGGCACCGCCGTGTCCGCCGAGCAGGAGAATCCCCGCGGCCGTAAAGTAGATGGGACCGGCCCAGTTCGAAACGAATAGCAAAATGCCGACGAGTGTGACATTGTACCCTGAGATGCCGTTGTATGAGGTGGACAGGTCGATGGAAGAGATTGCATTCGAGTTACCCAGTGCGAAAAAGGAGGTTTGGGTTAAAAGGAGGGTTGTTGTCGTCAGGGAGACCGGGTCAAGGTTGAGCATTGCTGGGGTTTTTATAAGTTTTCGGCGCGATTATGACCAGGAAAATATTCATCTAGGCTAACTTACATAGGAAGAAGAATTGAAGACGAAAGAGGAGATAGAGGGGTATGTTCTGAGCTTTTGTCTGGGTGAGCAGGATCAAAGTGAGGAGGTCGAAGAGGGCGACTGCCAGATCTATTTTTTGATGTTGGTTAGCATTCCCTGTTGATGCGGAAATATCCGATTATAATATGACTTACCACCGTTACCATCAACATTCTTCCTTCGCCCCTTGGCTCTCTTCCACTCCGCGACCGCGATCCAAAATGCACTAAGCCCAATCCCACCAAACACCATCCTGGCAACACCTACCAGCCCCAATCCAGCGACCCAATTCAGTAGATCCCGGTTGATTCCCCCGGTCAACTCGGGCGCATCCAAAGTGGTGAATCCAAGTTTGAACACAAATGCTGTAGCACCCAACGGGAGCACCGCAATGAAAGCCATGAAGCGGTTGGGATCAAAGTCATCATAGGGGCCATCACCCAGCGACACACCACTCAGCCCTTCGAAGGCGGCAATGGAGCGCGCTACGTGCCGTGAAAGGCGGTTCGTCACATCGATGTACGTTGACCCGACCAAAGCCCAGAGGACGATCGAATATGAGCCGCGGAACAAAGGTGAGTGTACGATATCATCCGCACCAGCAAATTTCTGGCCTGTTTGATTCCAACGCCTGATGATGCGATGCAAAACCAGGACCATGATGGCGGGATGGAGAATGAAGTTCGAAGTCCACTCCTTACGCGAAGCAGATACGAAAAGATAAAAGAGCCACGCGGATGTAGCCCAGTACCAGAAATTGTGTTCTTCTTCGACATAGGATGAGGCAAACATAAGAATGCTGTACAGTGCTAGGATTAACATGTAGTACAGGCCGTGTGGGCTAACGGGGCGAAGGGCTGGTAGCGTGAAGAAACTCAAGACGACTGATGAGAGAGCTAGAGAGGCCCCTATGATCAATCGAGGAACATCGTAGTTGGATGCGGTGCTAGACATGGTCTCTTGAGCTGCTTGCATGAACTGTAGAATTTTGAAAAGGTCAGAATGTAACTTTTAAGGCATCTGGAAAAATATGGTGCCTAATATTGAGGACTAATACACTTACCCAATACAGTTGCTCCACTCTATGAGACTTGCGGATCGTAGCTGGAGATGACATGAGATTTACCACTGCTTGCCATTTGCAAGCCAAATCCTGGCCAGTGGACTGGGTTATATCAGTACTGTCTTCGAAAGAAGATACCGCACGAACGCAAGACTCACTGGCGAGACGCAATCTTTCTCCTCCTCTCGGGTTGTCACATCTCCGAAATCGAGGCTAGGAAACGTCGCTTCTACAATTCTCTTGATCTGTCTAGCATTCCTCAACAGTAATTGTATGCGATCACGTTCTGCGGTTGTCAGTCTGATCCGACTATTCCCATCCGCATGCTGTCGGACTCACCGTCGTCCCAAAATCCAAGGAACTCTTTTATGAAAACGCCCAGATTGTTCTTCGGAACCGGAACTCCTAGCAACCCGGCTAATGTTGGGGCAACATCGCTCTGTTCCACCAACCTATAATATTCAAACTCTGTGCCCTCTTTCGGACTCACAGGGCTTTTCTTCTCCCAGCTGCCGGTCACTTTGCTTAGTTTTGGACTCATGAATACCAGAGCAGGACTAGTCTCTCCTGGCGCAGAGCCGCCGTGGTTTCCACCCTCATTCATTCCATGGTCGCCGCAAAGGACGAACAGTGTATTTTGGAGATGATCTTCGTTTTCAATAGCCGAATATATATCACGGACAATGTCGTCCATCTCTTTCTGCTTAGGCAACATGTTTGGACTATTGGGGCCAGCCTTGTGTCCGATATGATCTAGGCCAAGATAATGCATGATCATGGCATTCCAGTCATCATTTAGAAGTTCTTCCGGCACATGTCGAGTCACATTGTTATCCACTTCGGTGAAGTCCTAGGGTTTCGAAAAACAGATAATCAATTTCCATTGTATTGGTTTCTATGTAGGGATTGTTGCCACTGACCGAAACAAAAAAACTGCTTGTCCCATCGTTACGCTCGAAAAAGTCCGGGAACAGCTTCAGCCATGTATCATCGCCGTACATGACGAGTCTGCCGTTTTCCTTGGCTTTGAGTTGGGCAAGCCAGGTGTCTTGGGTGGCAAGTGTAGAAGTAGTGTCGCTTTCTGCGAAGTTGAGAATCACGTCGAGGAAGGAAGGAATGGAGCCCGTGGTGATGGCCTTGACGCGGGGCATTGTAATGGTTGGAGATGTGGCATGTGCTGTGAAAGGGAGTGCGTAACCCTCTCGAATCAGGCTATACATGTGGTCAATCTGGATGGTCCTTGATTCATTTGTGAGTTTGTGTAACGTACCTTTGCACAAACGGCATACCACTACCTTGGCTATAGACAAAGTCGCTCCTGAGCGCGTCTACGACCATGAAGACGAGACGATCAAAAGGCGCGTCGGCTACACTTTTGTTGTTCCATCCCATCTGATGTTCCCATCCTAGATCATCGTACTCGGCCAGACCGGGCATAAACGGCTTATAAGGAAAGAAGCCAGTCGCAAACACCAAAATGGCGATTGGGATCAGAAGGTTTGCGAGCGTGAGAAGGAAAGTGCGAACAGCCATGTTGGATGATGATGTGGCCTGGCCGCGCAATGACAAGCGGAGGAGGATTATGGGAGAAAAGAGGTTATCGCAATGCCATTGAAACGGGGAATATAAAAAAGCCAGAAATCCACAGCCATCGGACTGTCAGTGTCAGGTCAGGGTGTCCCACACTTTGCGCATCAGGGTTCAAGCTCGGTTCCCAAATCGACCTAGCTCACGACGCCTCGTTGGCCAATGACCTCATCATGCTGGGGTACCTCACCTAGGTCCTCCGATTTCGAACCTTCCCTTGTACGTCTTTTCCATTGTCCTCATGATTTTGACACCTTTGAGACATCAATTCAATTCCAGAGTCCCCAGACCCTCTACAATCGCTTGTCGTGGATTCTCAGCCGTATTCAGGAAGGAGCTCCCGCCGTTTCAGCCCTTCGTACTTGCTGGATCCGAGTCGCATTTACACCACGAACTTTCTAAATACATCCTCCATAGAACACGTCCCCAGGCCTCGAAGCCCAGCGCAAGAATTGATTCCAAGGTCAATCGGCCCATCCAGCGCAAAAACATGGCCTTCTTACTTCCTGGCCTTCGCCGGACCCTCATTCTGACAGCCCCCTTCGTCCTCTCGGCACCTCTCCTTGGACACCTTCACCATCGGCCCATTCTCTGTGACAGTCCTGATCCGCTCACCAAGATAACTTCGGACCTCAAGAAAAATTATGCTCAGAATGCCCAAACACCCCTTATTAAAACCTCTGGAGCACCCAATCCTCGTGCCATCCGCCAAATCAGTATGGGAAGCATTTTGGGGGTGTTGATGGGCTTGGGTGTGAGCGTTTTTAGCAAGCCCTTGGCCATACTGCTAGGCCTAGGCATTGTTTGTGTGCAGGTACGTGTACAGAGAATAATTGTACCAAGACTTCTCATTTTCCATTCTTGGCACCGTCTGAAATGCTATGTTCGTTGCATATCGCTGCGCTATGCATCACTATTCCACCCATGCAATGCTAGTCTATATCGCGAAGGACATGCAAAAAAGAAAACGCTAACCACACTCATAGTTCCTAGAATCTCGTGGCATTCACATCATACCGTATTCATACCTACAGCGTCGATTTAAGCAAACCAACGTGCGATCCCTAGTGCAAGATAATGTAGCATTCAAGCTGTCATTTGGCGCTACTTTTGCACTGGCTGCTTTTGCCGAATTTTGATCGTATACATAACGAGAGACTTTGAATTGAGGAGGGGAGGATAGACTCAACACCCACTAATAATTGAATCGATGGGCATGGTGATGTGCTGTCTGCGGAGCAAATTGCATATGCAATTGTTTGCAACTTTGCCAAAACGGCTTGACGGCTTCTTTGAAAGCATTCGTACTCTTGGCGTTTCTGTTCAAAATCATGTCAGTTTCTGCTTGTCCCATCTGCACAATTTTTTTAAAAATGGAAAAGACATACCGCATTAGGCTTTCGATGAATTTCCTCACCATGTCCTGCAGTCCTTGAACCTCTTGTGCTCTACGCAGCAAAGGCGTTTCCGCTAATGCGTTCGTAATATACTGCCTACTGAGCTTTTGATTCGTGATCAACCTTCGTAGCGGCGCAAGTACATTGTCCAGGCTTGATGCATCGACTTCTCCACAAATATTGCAGACCAGCGCAAAAGTCACCGCCTGACCAAAGTGATCCACGATATCCTGACACGTAGCTTGGTCTACACTGCCAGTACTGGCGGTCTTGTCGAAGATATCCTTCCAAAGAGCTGCCGCTGCACGCTTAGGTAGCACTTCAGGGGATTTGATACATTCTACCGAGAAACCAAATGTGCCCTTCAGCACATCAGGATGTTCGTTCTTTAGGATATTTGCATTCTGCTTGAAGAAAGACTGAATGAGTTCAATGCAACCAACCGAAATCTCAGGGTCGTTGCGTGGATGCTGGAGGGCTTGCATGATACTGAGATCATAATGAAGCAAGCGCTGAGCTTGAGTCTCAAATTCTCCGGATTCCTTGTAAGATGATACCCAGCAACATGCTGTTTCCAACACATACGTCAGTCTGGGAGTGTTGACATTCGTGGCGGTAATGTAATCTACTGCTGCAGCGGGCGGCAGTACGAATGGGCCGGGTTCTATTTCTTTGAAGCCAGAACGTAGGACGTTGCAAGAAGACTCGATAATTTCATCATTTTGAGGGAAAATTTGTGTCATGTAGCTGATGAGGCTGATGATTTGATCCTGGATAGGTTTTCCAGGGCCTTCGGTCCAGAAAGTTGATTGGTTTTCGGAGAGACTAAGATCAACAACATCTTCTGATGCCTGGAGCGCCCGCCCTACGCTGGAGAGGCATTTGAGGGTTGACATAGCAAGAACCTGTCCTTCCTCTGGGCCATTTGTCTCACTCGTGAAACGGACGGCTTGGTTTGCATCGTTTGTGATGTATTGAAAAATAGACTGCACACCAGCCAACCTTTTCTCCTCGGTATCTTCCGCTTGAACTATTGCGGCTATACCTTCTAAAATTTTGCTTTTGGTATGCTCCTCGGCAGTCGGATAGGTAAGAAACTGTTCGTACATTTGGAAAAACGAAGCCAGCTCGCTTGTTAATGACTTTCTACACTCCGAGCACAACGAAGCAAAAGACTTCGCAGCTCCATACGCCAATGAAGGTTGTGCCAAAGCATTGAGAAGAAACGGCAAGACCTGGGGAAGGAATCGCGGATTCCGTAAGAAGAAGTGGTTGAACGAGGAGACAATCTCGACGGCAGATCTCCGCGTAACAGCTGGCATGTCAGCGTTTTGCGAGATGGCTGCAAAAAGCGGTCGTTCGAAGAGCACACTGAGTTTCTCATCGACATTTGTCAGCGCCTCGGAAAGTGACATTAGAGAAAACAGTCCAGCCTCCAATTCTAGCCAGCTGTTGCTTTCAAGAGCGTTAACAGCGAAATTGATAAACTGTTCAGCCAGACCATCGCGCAATAGCTCGAAGGCCTCCATTATGATATCCCGGACATCCATTCGGAAGACTTTCAACGTTCTCTTTGCATCCGCATCCCACGTCTTGGTAACTTCAGCAGGGGGATAGATTATTTTCCTCAGGAACTCCGAAATTGCCTGAAAGACATGGCTTTTTGCAGGCTCTATCCACGCAGGGATGTCAGAGCCTAATATGATGAATTCTTCCGCTACTGTCGTGATGTAAACGCTCCAGAAGTCTAAAACGACTAGAGCCACTTCATCATCCATGCCCACGGGGTCGGGGTATTTAAGCAAATCATGACATATGGCTAGTTGTACAATCAGCATGAAGTTCTAGGCAATAGTCATATCAGTATGTAGCTACTCACATAAAACTTGTTGATGATGCGGGTTGTCCGGTTCTCGATATAGTTTCTTGGATTCGATAAGCTCTGACGCATATGCTACAATGATACGTGCAAGCGAAACCGTTTCTGGGTCACAGTTTTTGAGGATATCCAGGCCCCATTGGCTCGTAATTGCTGACCATAGCATATGTTGATGCTGCACCTCGAAGAATTTTGGGTATGACTCAAGCACCTCGGCGACAAACTCCATTGCTTCGTCGACGTGGTATTCAAGGCAAGCAAGGGCTAGTTCGTTCACTGAGCGCAGGTACTTTAGTTTCTCTGGTACGGCTTTGAATTCTGACTGGGCGTAGAATATCCATCCCTGATCACATCACATCAGTCCTCCGATCATATGGAAATAAGGTGAACCTACCAGAAAACATTTCAAAGCCGCTCCACAAAGCTGTTCGCCAATTTGAGGTAGATTGCCTCCATTCAATTCACCGGGGGGAGCAGAAAGGTATTTGATGCCTCGTCCGAAAGATACCTGAAGTAAAACTTCGATGCTCTCAACATTGAGAATCATACGATCGTGAGGCTTTCTATCCGGAATGTTGGAAAGCTTTTTAGATTCGTCAGCCAAGTTCATGGCAAAGTCCAGTAGAATGAGTAACTGCTCATCGGGCAGCTGAGGAAGGATATCCCAGGTGGAAGGATGATTTTCGAGGTCTTTGTCTAACACCGGCTGCTGCAATGCAAAGGACACGGCTAAGCTCCGTACACAATTCGTCCAGGAGGAAATAGGTTTTGTGAAGAACTGAGCGAGAGTGGAACACAGTTTGCGGGTAGATGGAGAGGTGCGAGGGTGGGTGACGAGGTGGTGGATGAGTTTTGAAAGAAGTTGCTCCCCTTCTTCTTCCGTGAGGCCGGCGGAGTCCGCGTTGAGTTTGACAGTAAGCGTGATTGCTCCGAAGAAGCGAATGTTCTCATCGGCGTTGTTGAGCAGAGCATCACCAATCTCCCAACCTTGAGGGGAACGTTGCAGCACACGCAATGTGGCTTCCGTTTCAGCAATCTTCTTTGCATTGCCAGGGTCGTACATGGTTTTGACCAGTTTTTCTATCTCTTCCAGGCTGAGGGGAATGCCCTGGCCGGCAAGGGCAGACGTATCGGCCATGGCTATGCTGCTGAGCAAAGAGTGGTGGCTGCTGTTGCTGGCGGTATATTATTAGTGTGGGGTTGGGGAATATCTCGTGCAATATATATGGGGTATGGGTTCTCCGGATGGGTCCAGGATTTGAAGGCGCCTCGTGGTAGGATTTTGGTTTTGCCACGTCGAATTGTAATCTTCAGATCAATAGAGGGGTGGGTTTTGAAGGTCCCGTGAAAGGGCTTGGCGCACGGAACTGCGTCTGGATTGATCTTGGGATATCCGGGCTGACTGACGTCTTTCTGGAGCGTTTGAGAGGTGATTTTCCGTACGGTAAGCTGCACTCGGTTTTTTTGTTGTTGTGTTAGTGGCACCGAATTCTGAAATTGGGCAGAACGGTGGCTAGCTAAGTAACTAGAGTATCAAGGTAAAAGCAGCACAGCCGCCCGGTTATCATGCAGGTGGGTGGATTGCATACATAGATGGGTAGGAGGTGACGAGGATTTGTCTGCCTCTCCCACCGAATCAAAGAGTCAGTCAGTCAAGAATCAAATGAAGGCACGGCGAGGGAGAGGTGCACAGGTACAGGTGTAATGTTGGTGACGATGATGCGATGCGATGCTCGGCTATGTAGGCAGTTGCAGTTGCAGGGCTGTCACTTTTTGGTTAGCGCGTGCGAGAACGAGAGAGAGAGAGAGTGAGAGAGACTACTGTGCTTATCTGGGCAAGTATGTACTCCAGTATGTAGTGTACCTACCCACCCAGTAGCAGCCAAGTACTGCGGCCGGCTAGTGGAGCGCCTGCATATGCGCCTTCGACACAAGACGATAGAAGCCATCCACCTCGACAAGATTGATTCATGCTGCTGCTTTCCCGCTTTCTAAGCTGCACACGCGCGACTTCCGCCGTCTCTGCTCGTGTACATACACCTCTACCTCTATCTGTACCTGTAACCCGTAGCTCCTCGACAGTCTTCGCGAGACTTTTCCATCCTTCCCCCGTCCGGCCTGCCATCGACATGGAAAAAGTCAACACTACCGAACGGCTCGCGGAGCTCCGCAAGCTCATGAAGGAGCGCTCCATCGATGTATACAGTAAGAACATCAATTCGTTTCCTCCCGCATCTCCCGCGTCAAGAAACAAAATCAATTCCCTCCTTCATCGCTAACCTTATCGTAAAGTGATTCCTTCCGAGGACAGCCACCAGAGCGAGTACATAGCGCCCTGTGACGCCCGTAGAGGTACAGACAGAGATACCCTGCCACCGCCCGTACTCGATTCGCACCAATACTGAGACGAGACAGCATATATAAGTGGCTTTACCGGCTCGGCAGGCTACGCTGTTGTCACCCACCACAAGGCCGCCTTGTCTACAGACGGCCGTTACTTCAACCAGGCATCCAAGCAGCTTGATTCCAACTGGGAGCTGCTGAAGCAGGGCCTACAGGATGTCCCCACAATCCAGGATTGGACCGCAGATCAGGTCGAGGGGGGCAAGGTTGTTGGTGTAGACCCAAGTGTAGTCACCGCCGCCGATGCACGTAGGCTCGCCGACAAAATCAAAAAGAAGGGGGGCGAGTACAGGGCTGTTGACGAGAACCTAATTGATTTGGTGTGGGGTGGACAGCGGCCCGCTCGACCGAGCGAGAAAGTCATCGTTCAGCCCCTCAAATACTCTGGCAAGACCTTCACAGATAAAATCGACGACATCAGGAAAGAGTTGGAAAAAAAGAAAAGCCTGGGGTTCGTTGTATCTATGCTTGATGAAATCGCCTGGCTGTACAACCTTCGCGGGAATGAGTACGGTCCTCGTCCTCACTGTGTGCAACAGGACTGACCGTCTCCAGTATCCCTTATAATCCCGTCTTCTTCTCGTACGCTGTAGTCACTCCCACGACAGCTACTCTCTACGTCGACGAAAATAAACTTCCATCCGATGTCAAGGAACACCTCGGAGACAAAGTGACCATCCGGCCTTATGATGCCATCTTTGACGATGTTGCAGCTTTGAGCGCAGAGCTGTTCAAGGCTAACGACGAAACAACTGAAAAGAAGAAGTTCTTGACATCTACAAGAGCATCGTGGGCTTTGAACAAGGCTCTCGGCGGGGAGGAGCGCGTGGAGGAGGTACGCAGTCCAGTTGGGGACGCGAAAGCGGTCAAGAACGAGGTAGAGCTCGAGGGTATGCGGCAGTGCCACATCCGCGACGGCGCGGCACTCACTGAATACTTCGCTTGGTTGGAGGACCAATTGATCAGCAAGGGAGCCAAGATCGACGAGGTCGATGGTGCTGACAAGCTGGAATCCATTCGCGCCAAACAAGAACTTTTCATGGGATTGTCTTTCGACACCATCTCCTCTACCGGCGCCAATGCTGCTGTAATTCACTACAAGGTGAGTAATTCATATTTTTGTGTATCTTCCAACTTACATCTAATTCTTCCCAGCCGGAAAAGGGTGCATGTTCCATCATCGACCCCAAAGCCATATACTTGTGTGATTCTGGCGGCCAATATCACGACGGCACAACCGACACTACAAGGACACTTCATTTTGGCGAACCATCCGAGATTGAGAAGAAGGCATACACACTAGTGTTGAAAGGCAACATTGCGCTGGAGCGTGCAAAATTCCCCAAAGGCACGACTGGCTTTGCTCTGGATGTTCTTGCTCGTCAATTCTTGTGGGCCGACGGACTTGATTATCGACACGGCACGGGGCACGGCGTGGGTTCGTTCTTGAACGTACATGAAGGCCCGATCGGCATCGGCACCCGTGTTCAATTTTCCGAAGTACCGCTTTCGGTGGGCAACGTAATATCGGATGAACCGGGATACTATGAAGATGGCAAATTTGGCATTCGAATCGAGAATATGGTCATGGTCAAAGAGGTGGAAACAAAACACCAGTTTGGCGACAAGCCTTACCTAGGGTTTGAGCGTGTCACGCTGACACCCCACTGCAGAAGACTGATTGATTTCAGCTTGCTGACCCAAGACGAGAAGGATTTCCTCAATGCATACCACCAGGAGGTATTTGATAAGACGCACACCTTCTTTGAGAAGGATGAGTTGACCATGGCATGGTTGAAGCGGGAGACCGCGCCCTACTGATGACCCGTGCTCGTACATATTATTCAGGATGCAAGCGCTAGCGTGCCGCACCGGCCAGTCCTAGTACATGGACGTACTGGAGAGATTTGGCACTACACACCGTCATCGGTAACTTGTAGGTGCGGTTTCGCAGGGCTTCGTCGCTGCTGGGGTTTGGTCATTCTATCACGCCCTTCGTATATACAGACATGATACCCTGTATTCCAGACATGACATACCTTTGTAGTTAGCGACTTGTGTCATGGATCGTGTGATTGTGGTGCATGTACAGTGTACATAGGTCTCGACTCTTCTTCGCACGCCCACCCATCCTGACTACCCCTCCATGGGGAAGAAGGGCGACGCAACAACCGAAGATTGGAATGGTTCCTCTCTTTTGACTTTCATCGCTGTCATTCGCTTGTCTCTCTCTCTTTTTTTTTATTCGACAGGTATCAGAGGGAAAGACAAGGATATCGATGGGACATGGCTACTCACGGAATTGCCAAGTTAACGATTTGCACTAGAAACAAAGACCGAATGTGGGGGGGAAGTGCCCCGCGCTCGTTCGCTCGCTCGCTCGCCGGTCTCGCCTCCGTCGAAACAAACAGTCAGCTAAAGATGGCACCTCGGCATCCCTGCAGGTCATGGATTCCATTATGTTATGTACAGTAACTAGGTACAGGTAGTTATTTGCGTACTAAGTACCTGGGCCCTTTTGACTCACCCCGACCTCTCTTTTCTCATCCTTTCTCTAAAAAGCTTATAGCCATACCTTTTTTTCCTATAAATCCTTCCCTCTTACGGCGTGCTTGCCCCTCCCTTTTCCTCAGTCTTTCATACACACTCTATATTCTATTCCACGGGCATTCAAAGTGCTACTTGAGCGGCAACTTACTCGAGAGTTTTTTTTCCTCTCTCATTTTTACACTCACGCCAAGTAATTGTACCCAGACGAACAGATACAGCAAGACACACAATGGCCACCGAACTCCCCACGACCAATGGCCACAAGACGGCACAGGACGGTGAGAATACTTTCGCCGTCAAGGCGGGATTGGCAAGAATGTTGAAGGGAGGCGTCATCATGGATGTGGTCAACGCAGAACAAGTTTGCTCTTCCCTTTCTACTACTCCAATTGATCATCCCGAGGAAGAGACAATGCAAACTAATACTCCACCAAACAGGCACGTATAGCAGAAGAGGCCGGAGCCTCCGCCGTCATGGCCCTCGAGCGCGTCCCTGCGGATATCCGGGCCCAAGGTGGCGTGGCACGAATGAGCGATCCTAAGATGATCAAGGAGATTATGGACACCGTCACGATACCCGTCATGGCCAAAGCGAGAATTGGTCACTTTGTCGAGTGCCAGGTGCGTTCATTGTCGGTTTGGCTCCTTTGCCACTCCTCAATTCCTTGGTGCTTTTTTTTGTCTCTCGACGCATGCAATGCCCTCTCAATGGATGGACCTAAACTAACCACACGTGCGACTTGCACAGATCCTCGAGGCCCTTGGCGTCGACTACATTGACGAGTCCGAGGTGCTCACCCCAGCCGACGCCGTGCACCACGTTTCCAAACACCCCTTCCGCATTCCTTTTGTATGTGGCTGCCGCAACTTGGGCGAAGCCCTGCGCCGTATCTCCGAGGGCGCCGCCATGATCCGCACCAAAGGCGAGGCCGGCACAGGTGACGTTATCGAAGCGGTCCGCCACATGCGCACCGTGAACGCGGAAATCGCCCGCGCCGCGTCCATGTCGGACGAGGAGCTGCGCGTGTACGCAAAGGACATCCAGGCCGATTACGGACTGCTCAAGGAGACGGCCAAGCTGGGTCGTCTGCCCGTGGTGAACTTCGCGGCCGGCGGCGTGGCGACCCCCGCTGATGCTGCGCTCATGATGCAGTTGGGATGTGACGGTGTCTTTGTTGGCTCGGGTATCTTCAAAAGCGGCGATGCGGCAAAGAGGGCAAAGGCCATCGTGCAAGCTGTCACGCATTACAAGGATCCCAAAGTCTTGATGGAGGTTTCCATGGATCTGGGCGAAGCCATGGTGGGCATCAACTGTGGTAAGATGGATGAGAATGAAAAGCTTGCTAAGCGGGGATGGTAGTCTTGTAAATAAGGAATGGGGATTTGAGTGCATCTAAGATCAAAACTGCTGTGCAAATGGCGTTCCTAGAATGGGGTTCATCATGGCCTTCATGATGATTAGTCTAACATGGAACTTCACTCTTCACATGTCAAAAAGTTGGGGATACATGTCCATTCCTTGAGCGCATGTCTGCAATTGTCGGTAACCAGCATGGTGAATCCACATTAACAAACAATCAAATAATGGCACAACAACCGATGGGGTTTTTAATGCTTTGTCTTCTCCCATAAACTATCCACTGGCTATCCGAATACTGAATCCAGCCGCTCAGCCAACCATTCCCCCCACCTGCCGTGCGAGCCTCGATGCTGGCGTGGGAAGAATACAAAGGCGGCTTACCCAGCAAAGCCAAAAAGCAAACCCCCGAACACCGGAAATGTGCACCGTTTTGTCGTGAACCATAACACGTCGCTCATGTATTACCACGTGTCGTGACGTGGCAAGTGAGGTGCGAGCGAGAATACCATAAGACTTGAATGAAAAAAGAGAGTCGCGCTTAGCGGTCCTCGGCCCACTCATTTTCCCTACGGATCTGGTCCTCCTCCTCGGGGGTGAAGTCGTTCTGGATATTGAATGTTTTGCGGATCTCGTCGGGCGACTTGCCTTTGATCATGTTGGCCACAGTCTTGCATCCAACATCAAGGAGAGCCTTGATGTCGAGGTAGTTGGCGGCCTGGAAACACGTCAGTATGGTATTCAGTGGTATAGGCGCGACGAAAGACTTACCAGAATGATCTCGAAGAGCATCTCCTGGTCCACCTGCATGAACTTTTGATCCCACTCATCGATATCTGTGGACTTCTTGCGCGAGTCGGAATCGTCGTCTTGGGAAGCGGGGGGGTCTTTGCGGTGGTGCTCGCACCACTCGAGAACCTTCTTCATGACGGCCTCGTTGACCTAAAAGTGTATTAGCGGCTGCTTCGTTGGTGGCTGAGCCAGGCGGGCGAAAGAAAGGCTTACATTGGGGATGGGGATCTCCTCGGCGCCGTCGGTACCAAGATCCTCGAGCAAGTTCTTGATGAGAATGGATCGTTCAGCGACTTCGCGGTCGACTTTGAGAGACTGGTTGTCGCTGGTGGTCAAGGTGACCGTCTTGGCGTCTTCGCCGGCCATTGTGAGTGGGTAGGTGCGGGGTGGTGTAAGCGGCGGACACGAAGTGGATGGGGAGGCGGGAGTAGTTTCAGTCGAGGCGGGTGGCTATGGAAGAAGTTGTGAAGTGGGGCGACAGAAGTGAGAGGCGGCGAGGGTGTTTAAATAGCTGAGGGCGGGAAGTAGCAGTTGGCGGGTGAGCGGTGGTGCTTGTGCCTGTGCCTGTGGTGAAGACAAGAAGACGGGCAGCTGTACTTAAGTCCTCAAGGTGACTGCGCCAACGGGGCGGGTGGATCAATGGGGCTAGCGCCAGGCTGCTGCTGCTCCAGGCTGCAGTCATTCATTCATTCATTCATTCATTCATTCATTCATTCATTGTCAGGGCATTGATGCCACAAACAAAGGTTACATGTAGTTGGTTATACAGTATAGCAGGTACCTATTCCAGCAGTGCTTGTTGGTCCGCTCGCTCCCCCGCGTCTTTGTTTGCCCTCGATTGTGCCGGGAGGCTGTGTATCAATGTATATCGTATGTAGCAACCATGGCCGGATTCCGACATGTACAAAACTTGTATACAAGCATCATTGATACCTATACATATATCATTGATGCCTACAAGGAGGCTATGTACATGGGTTTGTTCCACGCGTCTGCCGTAACCACTGTGTACAATGTCTAAGTACCTAGGTACTCAACTTACATGATAGGTAGCTACATGGTGCAGTGTGCACCGCCGCCTTTGTGGCATGGTTCTGCGGAGAGCGAAGAGCGATGGATCGACCCAGTGCCGGATTTGGATCTGTCTGCCTGTTACATACCTACATTGATACTATATATGTGCTTGTCATCTTGGATCCTTTGTGCCACTGGACTTGACGGCCCTAGCGCAAGGCAGCAGGGGAAATATACCTAGGTACCTACCTAAGTAGATACCGGCTTTTGTCATTCAACGTCAACACTCAATGTTCCAGTCTACATGGGTGTTCTGCGCAGACGGGACTCAAGTTCCGGGCAGCTTCCATCACGTGATTAACCGTTTGCGGCTGAATCCCTCCAGTCCCCACAAGAGTCCTAGCACTGTCACTGTGCCAGGCGGCCAGTTGGCCTTTACCTTTACGTGTGACTGCGCGGTAATACCAAGCAACTCTGTGTCCCATCAGAACATGTAGCCCCAACACCTGTATTTAACTCTCGCTTTGCCTGTCGCCGCCCATGGAATGGGAAAATCACGGCGTGGTTCCGGCATCTCGACATTTAGCTGCCCCCCTTATCCCATCCTGTCCTCCCCTGGCTTATCCTATCCACATGGTCGCTGCACCACCCACGAAGGGAGATTGGACTGACTGACTGACTGACTGACTGACTGACTGACTCCTGTCTGATCACGCCTGACACCATCAGCGCCAACTTTCAACTTGTAAAATCTGCTGGCCCTTCGTCACTGCTTGCTGCCCACTGTTTGCTGCCCACTGCCCACTGCCCATCCCGCCGGATAGCCCGATACATAGCCGCATGCAAGCCATCCCATCTGCCATCGACTCGAGTCGTCCAGACATGCTGCGCGCCCCGTCCCTCCTTCTCAGGCACTCACGACAGTCGCAACCATGTACCGAAGAAGCTACTTTTTGCTGATTCTTGTGCGCATCTACTTCGCCTTGTCGCCGAGCTACCTGCATCCCGACGAAAACTTCCAAGGCCCCGAGGTCGTTGCAGGCCGCGTCTTCTCCTACCCCGTCCATCAAACATGGGAATTCACCTCCGCCCACCCCATCCGCAGTACTTTTCCTCTATGGCTCGCATATGGCTGGCCCATGTACATCCTGCGCTGGTTGTGGGAGGGACTGGGCTATCGTGACGTGTCGCCAGCCCTCGTCTACTGGACGCTGCGTGTGCTGATGCTGTCGCTGAGCGTGGTGCTGGAGGATTGGGCCATCCAGGAGTTGGTCCAGTCTCGGCGCGCCCGGCGCGTCGCCTTGCTGTTGATTGCTTCTTCCTATGTCACTTGGACCTTTCAAACACACACCTTCTCCAACAGTCTGGAGACGCTGGTCGTGAGCTGGAGTCTAGTGTTGATCCAGCGCATTGTCGAAGACAAGGTACGTAACGTACGCATGCACGCAGGCGCAGGTTGGCGGCTTGTTCGCTCGGAACCGTTTCCGATCCTTGGGTTCTTGGATGCGCATGCGCTTCCGCCGCTTGAGCGCAATCGCGACCATCCATCTATCCAAGTAACCAGCTAACGTCCACGCAGAAGCGCTCCGGCGTCTTCGCTTCCTCACTGCTTGGCTTCCTGGTCGTCGCTGGCACCTTCAATCGCATAACCTTCCCGGCCTACCTTCTCGTTCCTTCCTTTGCCTTGCTACCTCACTTTGGCCGAAAGTAAGTCGCCTCTCAACCCCATGTATACTTACTTATACATACATACCATCCCGACAGTTACTGATCAATGTTTGGCTGCAGGCCTCTTTCCCTCGTCTTCCTCGTCCTCTTCGCCGCCTTCACTGCTTTGATCGCCATCAGTGTTGACACGACTTTTTACACTCCCGGCGAGCTTACCTATTCAGACATATTCCGACATCCCGTCGTCACACCTCTCAATAACTTCCTCTATAATTCCGACTCGAAAAATCTCGCCAAACATGGCATACACCCTCGCTACCAACATTTCTTTATCAATCTCCCCCAGCTGCTTGGCCCGGCAATGGCTCTCCTCTTCTTTCTCCGCCGCTCCGATTTCGTGACCCCGAACCTCGTTTCGGCGTTTTCGGGCACTGCTCTCCTCAGCGTTTTCCCACACCAGGAAGCTCGCTTTCTTCTCCCCGCAGTACCCCTCATACTTGCCTCCGTTCGCCTTCCCCAAGTGCAGGTCAAATTTTGGATATCGGCATGGATCCTCTTCAATGCTCTTCTCGGTATACTCATGGGGATATATCACCAAGGTGGCATTGTGCCAGTTCAGATGCACCTGGCCAAAAGCAATGCGACCGTTTCTCATGCGTTTTGGTGGAAAACTTACAGCCCCCCTACCTGGCTACTCAATGGGAAGAACGAAGAGCTTAAAACTATTGATTTAATGGGAATGAAGGGGGATGACATGATCGCAGAGCTAAAGGCAACGCTGCCTACCTGTCAAACCCATCAATCATCAAAAAGGGACCGAGGTGATATTTACCTGGTTGCACCGCGCTCAGCATATTTTCTGCTACCCTATACATCGAATCTCAACCACCAAGAAGTATCCCTCAAGGAAGTCTGGAGCTATAAACGACATCTAAACTTGGATGATATGGATTTTGCCGAGGATGGCTTCTGGAAAACAATGGCCAGGGTGGTCGGAGACCGAGGCCTGGTGGTGTACAACGCGACAAGATATTGCTGAGTTTTCTTCCTGGGCTTTACCAAACCTTTCTTCCTTGGAGCGAACGAGTACTTTTGCGTAGAGTTGTAGCTCCCTTTCTAGATAACATGATACCCTCTTTGTTTAATACGATTCGTAATGGTAATACAAAAGTAAACAACTATCTTACAAGCTCTGTTCTAAACCAGTAATGTTACAAAATGCAGTTTGCTCAACATGTGGTCGTAGCATGCAGTTCTCCCCAAAAGCATCGCCAATATGGAGAGTGCATGATTTACAAAGCCCCACCCAATACTCGCACAATCCACATGCTCAGCCTGACGCTCATGCTCACTTTTCTGTCGGGCTTTTCGAACTCCTTCTCGTCGACCGGCTTCGCGTACTCACCCAACCACTTGACTTCTTCTCCCAATCGTTTACGTAGGGCGGGATCCGAGGTGGCAATAATGACATTGGCTTCGAGGTCAAGTTCGTAGGAGCGTTTGGTATAGTTGCTCGACCCGATGACGGTAAGACTTGGGTCTTCCTGGCTCTTCGGTTCGGTGGAAGGCGATGACGATGAAGGAGAAACGGATGGAAACGTGACCCACAGTCCCTTGGCATGATACGTCCAGCCCCCTTCTTCATCGACCCTGCCCTTCTTCCACTCCCTCAATTGAACGGAATCAGACAACCCTTCGTACCGCACGCGCCGCAAGAACATTTTGGCGAGATGCGTGTAGGCATCGGGCAGCATTCCGCTGACGCCTTTGGAACCGAAGAAGCCATTGGCGTGTGGATGCGCCGTGAGCACAGTGCCCGAGGCTGGGTGAGTATTGAGCAGTAACCGGCGGAAGGACGGCGTCATGTTAAAGTAGCCCGCCGTGAAGGTCCATGAGCTGGGGTGCAGGGGCTCACGGGAGAGTGATTGCAGAATGTTGGTTAGCGCTGGAAGTTCGGTGGAGGTGGAGAGTAGGGGGACGAGGGAGAGGATGGGGTAGACTGTTGTTGCGGTCGGAGTGGAGGATGCCGGTGGTGAATTGGAGGGCGTAAGGAGGTGGGAGAGGTGTTTTGATGCGGATTTCTTGAAATCGGAGGGCGAGGCGAGGGGAGATGGCGCTTGGTTGCTCGCTGGCCATGTCATTGCGTATCCGGCTTCGCTGGACCCTGGGGAGACTTTGAAGCTGAGGTCACAGACGCCGTTGTGAATCTTGCTGAAGTAATCGGCCAGTTCCTTGGAGCGAAACAAGTGGTACCGGTCCTGTCTGTTGGTGAAATAGTCGGTGGAAAGGTTCGCTCCAGACATGATGATCTCGTCGTCCACGCCGTACAACTTCATGTGCTGCAGACCCCAGCCCTCGTTAATCCGTTTGGGGACTAATTTTTTCCGCAAGCCTGTAAGATTAGGCGTATGGAACATGCGTATCTCGACGCGATCTGGCCCGAATTCAGAAATGAGTGGTGCGAGAAGAGATGCACTTGATGCTGCAGGGGTTTCGCGCGTGCCACGAAGAGCATCCGTCAAGAAGGAGACATGGAGATTGGGGTTCTGCTGAAGAGCTGTGCGAATGGTTGAAATGAGCTCATGTTCTGTTTTGCCAATGTAGAGTGTGCTGAGATAGATGCGGGATTGGGCTTTGGAAATTTTATCCTAGTAGGTGTTAGATCAGACTACAGATTCAAAATATGTTCACTTTTGAAGGAGGCAGCATGTAAATTTGGAGGCTGTCATGCGAGAAAGAGAACCCGTGCTACAACACGTTTTCTGGAGATGAACTCAACCTAGAATAGCGAGAGATGATAAAACCTTGCCAGCATGAAGGAGCACGTGCTCCGCGAATATGTGCAACTGATAAATCTGAAAGACATTTCAAATACCTTGAGTGTTTCGTAAAACTCCGAAGGGGTCCTGAGGATCTCGATTTGGTCCGACTGCACCTCAAATCTAGGGGCGATTTTGTCAAGATCCGTGGTTATGGTAGCTAGCATGGATGCTTGAGACTGCGGTGTTGATGCAGCGGTTGAAGGTGCATTTGCTGTCGTGTATCTTTGGGTTCTTGCAAAGCGCTGTGATGAAATTCTGTTTCCCCCTCTTACACTACTCAGAGGAGTTTTTGCCAGCAGTAGGCTCCGTCGTATCATACTTATCTGTTTATCTTATTTTTGTCTGTAATTGGACTCCCAAGCATCAGAGTCTCCTGAAGTTTTGGTGTTGCGACACTATACGCTAGTCTTCTTTTGTCGATGTCCTTGGCATTCGAGGTTCAACCGCGTCGCAGCTGTAATCACTACACTTCCCTAACCCCGCCGTCATGTCTACTCTCCTCAGGACGCTGCGGAATCTCCGCAAGATTGGCTTCAAGGTAAGTGCTCTACGGAGGTCCTCCACGTAGTTGTACAGCTAATTGACCGGTTTTTGCAGGAATATGGCCACCAACTTCAGGTACCCATCCACACATTCCCCTACGTCCGATGCTGTCGCCACTGACCGCCGCCCTTGCAATTGTAGTATATCGGTACGCCATACAAATTGAAAATATGTGGGGTAAACAGTATAGTTAACACTTCATAGGCGATACTAAAGCCGGAACATTTATCGGTGTGGACAAGTACGGCAACAAGTACTACGAAAACTTGGCAGAGGAGCTCCCGCGTGAGTAGCTATGGAAAGAAGCCCATGGCTAGGCATTGAATTGACCCAGGTGCACAGTGAGGACTCGATGGGTGGACTACAAAGACCACGAATACGATCCGTGAGTGGCAAAGGTTGTATTCGCAGCATCATCTTGCTGACAAGCCTCAGCTCCCAGATTGAGCCAGGATGGTAGGAGGAGCCCTTGAGACCCGACTGAGTCACGAGTCTAATCATCACAGGCACGCATGGATGTCTTACACGGTCGACAAGCCGCCCTCTCAAGATCCCATTCTAGCAAGAGAGGTGCGAGTCTGGGAACCCAAGGAGCACCGACCAACCCTGACGTGGAGCCGGTCTGGCTACAAACCGTACTCGACGTAAGTCTCACCGACATTGATGGGAGATGAGCAATGGCTAACGAGAGTAGGGTCAAGAACAAGTACTCGCCATGGACACCTGTTGCGAAGGCTCGACAATAGACGCAGGCTTTTTCTTCATCGGTCAATGTACATAGCTAATAGAGCATCTGAATTCCCTTGGCCATGCTGGCTGCAAGCTAATCGCGCCACCAAGACTGCTAAAACTGGGGCACAACGTTAGTGAGGTTGCACAACGAAGCCGGCGACGACTGCAATGATGTGATGTCGTGATCAAAGGACCAGCGGCGGCGGAATGGCCGGATGGGATGATGAGTATGTGAAGAGTGGGTTTTTGTAGGGCTGAATTGATGTGAGATGAAGGTGAGTAAGCGGAGGGTGAAACATGGCGGATGATGGCGGTGGTGAGCCACCGGAAGCTGAATTGGTACTTGGGGAGTCGTAGGAGATGGTTTAGTGGAAGAGAAGGGCGGTGGAGGACAGGTACCCCGGATTCACGTATTATGTGCATGAGATGGACGGCACACCAACATAGGCGCGCGAGCCGCACGAGGCAAGGTAAGCAGGGCTCACATGAGCAGAAGGAGAGCGAGTTCAGCGCAAAGATGATTGTCTCGGATGGTGTTGTCTTCTGGATGAGTGATTGAGCAAAGTCTGTCAGAGTACTAGTTATGTACCTAGGTAACCAAGTTATGTAACTTGGCCATGTACCTTGGTGAATGCAATACCCACGCAGACGAAATTGTCGGAAGCACTGGGTGTGCAGCTACTGTACATGGTAGTTGCATGGTAGTTGGATGGTGCAGGGAGCGGGAACGGCGAGGTGACTGACGGCGGCGGCCGTTGCAGGCCATGTGGGTGACTGACGGATGAGGTTGGCTCATCAACCGTTACGTTAGCGTCGTTACGAGGTATTAGTACTCGGACAAGTTGCACGGTACAAAACTAGTACATGGTATACTGTACATAAGTAGTATATAGCTCCCCCCGACCCTCGATGATGCAAGACATGGGATAAGCGGTGAGGAGGGCTGGCCAAGCACGATAAGCACATGCGGGGCCAAGAAGCTCGGATGGCTTCGTTATTTGAGATGGATAGGTATTGTACCTAAGTAACCTAGGAACGTACCGTGTCGAATATAACTTAGCCAAGGTAGTTTGTTACAGGCAAGGTTAACTACAATACATCAATATACAGTATTTGGGTGACGGCTTCGCATGTCACGGCCGCCGTACGTCACATGAGCATCGTCGATAATTCAATGTTGATATGTAGGTAGGTACATAACAATGGTAGATTGAAGTGTCCTACCATGTCCATTATGGAGCCACGGCCACGGTTCCCCCGCTTCTCACCGTCATCATGGATGGTTGTCGTTGTCGTGGTCGTTAGCGTCGGTGAAACCAAACCGGTTGGGCAGGCATGTCACAGTAGACGAATTCGGCCTTGAGAGATTCAATGTTGTTTGTTTGATGAGCGCATGCCACTAGATAGGTACTTGGTGAAGTATGCATTTGTACTTGTAGATGGAAGGATTGCACAGAATGGTCGGAGGTGGTGGGCTCTCGGCTATCGAGAAGCGCCGGCGGCATTACATCAGGTTGAGGGAGTGCCTGCCAGTTAGCAGTGCAGTGCAGTGGAGTGGTGCCGGGGGGCGGGTGCGGTGCCCTCGTCTTCGTCTCGTCTCGTCTCGTCTCATCGGTTGGTGCGTGCGTGCATGCGCCGTCCCTGCCCTTGCCATTGCCCTTGCCATTGCCCTGCCTTAACTTACCGTTACCGTGATGTCTGATTAGAGTAACTTCGTTCACCCCCAATCCCATGTCCATGCCCATGTCATCTCCTCCCTCAGTCACACACACACACACACTCTCTCTCTCTCTCTCCTCCTCTCCCCCCCTCCTCCCTCCTCTTCGCTCCTCCCGCCTGTGCACTGGAACGAGACGTCAAGGAAAGGAATTCGCAAAGCAAAAGCAAAGCAAAGGGTCCCTAGTCATAACCGCCCTAGTTGCTCGGAACTCGGTCTCCCAGGCAAAGGCGGGAAAGCGACTCGACTGAAGAACAGAACTAATAATTCCCTTTCCCATCTGCTAGGGCCCCGTTGGCTCCGTCTTGCTTGCTTTGCTTGCTTTGCTTTACTTTCCATTTGCCACCGAGTACTTGCCACCACTGACATTTTCGCAATCGTGCCTGCCTGCCTGCCTGTCCATCTATTTGCATGATTGCATGATTGCTTGTTCAGATGCCCTCCTCCGCCCTTGACGCCACAAGTTCCTAACCGCGGTCCCTCCCCCACGCATCATCAGCGAGTCGAGACCTTCACAATCTCTCGCGCCCGCTCACCACGGCCTTTTCTACCCTCCCACCATGTTCGCCCACTGCAAAGGTCCTGTCTGGCGCCGGGACGATTTCTCTCGTTGCTTCGAGCTAGAGTGAGTCTTTTCATCATCTTGTTGGTTTCTTCACTTTGCGCGCAGCTTCTGACGCCATGCGCTCGACTCTATCCACGCCCTGCCTGTACCTCACCACCATGCTGACTCTGCCTCTGCCTACAGCTACCTCCAAACATTATTCCCCCTCATCGTGTGCGGAACATCCCTCCTTTATCTCCTCTTCCAACTCGCCCAACTCGCAAAATCCTCAAAATACCATCATGTCTACTCCGTTCTCCAAGACCCACGCAATGTCTGGTCGATACAAAGTCCTCACTATGATGACGATGACACCGAATCCGATGATGAATTGGCTCGCAATGAAGAGGTCGCGTTACACCAGAGTACCAGGCGCCAGTCAAGGTCAATCATTGCTGTGGATAGACCTCGGGGCGAGTTCACCGTGGTGGTGCTCGAAGAAGCTGCCGTGTTAGCCATGTTGGCTGTGCACATTGCTGTACTCTTCACCGGGGCTTGGGGTCACAAAGGCAAAGTTGCAGCCATTGCTAACATCGCGGTTTGGGCCTACGTAGCCGTCCTCGCTTCTTTGCGCCTACTCTTCTCCGGCACCCACAAGTGGTCCTTTCCCAAGTTATGGTACCACACCGCCTTCAACTACGGCTTCCAGTGGTGTTTTCAGGCCCTTCTCTTGCGCTCTTCCATCCTACATCCACGCTCTGGGTTGCAGCAAAAGCTCGCCATTGCTGCATTCGTGCTCAATTCTGTTCTCCTTGTCATTGCATTGGCCTCCAGGAAAGGCAACAAAGCCGTCGAACTCGAATATGAAGGAGACATTGAACCTGCCCGTGAGCCCGTGGCCAGCGTCTTCTCCCTTGCGACCTTTTCGTGGGTGGATCCCATTGTGTGGAAAGGGTACAAGAAGACATATGAGCTCTCTGATGTGTGGAATTTAGCACCCAAGGATAAAGCGGCAGCTGTCCTTTCCAATTATCGCCAAGTTAGAAAGACGTCGGCTCTGGCATTCCACCTTCTGAAACATTTCAAGCGGGGTTTGTTGATCCAAGCCGCTTGGGCAGCCATGTCTGGATTCCTAACTTTTGCTCCCACGCTCCTCCTGAAAGCCATTCTTGAATACGTTGAAGCTCCGGAATACACGCCTCAGAATGCCGCATGGTTTTACGTCATACTCTTGTTCGTCTCTGGATGCTTGTCGGCGCTGGCTGATGGCCAGGCTTTGTGGATTGGCCGTAAGATTTGCATCCGGCTGCGCGCGGTCATCATTGGGGAAATCTATGCCAAGGCGTTGAAGAGGAGGGCTGCTGCTGGTACTGACAAGATTTTGGGTGAAGAAAAGAAAACTTCTCAAGATGAGCAGCAGCCTGGTCGGTTGAAGCGAATGATGACATTTGGTCGCAAGAAAAAGAAGGCGGTGGAAGATCCAAAGCAGGAAGTGCAGAAGGCTGAGGCAGAATCGCAAGTCACGACAGGTGCCATCATCAACTTGATGGCAGTGGATGCTTTCAAAGTCAGCGAAATTGGTGCATATCTCCATTTCCTGTGGGCAAACACTCCCGTGCAGGTAGCCTTGGCCGTTATTTTATTGTATCGAATCCTTGGCTATAGTTCGATTGCCGGCATCGGGATGATGATTTTCCTACTTCCGATCAATCTGTACGTGTCAAAGCAGTTCGCGAAGATCCAGAAATTGATCCTCGCGGCTACCGATGCAAGGATCCACTCGACCAATGAAGTTCTTACTAATATTCGCATTATTAAATACTTCGCCTGGGAGCAACGCTTCATCGGTATTGTCAACGACAAACGATACACCGAGTTGAAACATCTCAGGCAACGATACATCCTATGGGCGATAGCAGCGACCATATGGTCCGGATCGCCGGTCCTCATTACATTCCTTTCGTTCCTTGTGTATACCAATGTCGAGAAGAAGGCTCTCATTCCTTCAGTGGCTTTCACCGCTCTATCTTTGTTTCAAATCCTAAGGATTCCTCTGGACCAACTGGCGGATATGGTCGCGCACGTCCAAGAATCAAAGGTTTCAATTGACCGTATCGAAGAGTATCTGAGCGAGCCAGAGACGGATAAATACGTGCAACTCGTGACACATAAAAAGGATGAAGACGGGCAGCCCATCATCGGGTTCGAGGAGGGTACTTTCAGCTGGGGCGGCAAAGATATGACTGACAAAACGGCCGCTGACGCGTTCAAGCTTATGGACTTGAACCTCAACTTCAAAGTGGGAGCTCTCAATGTTGTGGTGGGCCCTACAGGTTCGGGCAAGACTTCGCTACTCATGGCATTGTTGGGAGAAATGACGAAATTGAAAGGCGACGTGTACCTGCCGGGAGGAACCAGTCGGGAGGAGCTGAAACCTGACCCTGACACTCAACTTACAGAAAGTGTAGCTTATTGCGCCCAGCAAGCGTGGCTTGTGAACGGTACTGTGAAGGACAATATCACGTTCGCTAGCAAATGGGATGCCAAACGATACAAGGATGTCATCGTGGCATGCTCACTTCAGAGAGATCTTGACATTCTCGATGCGGGCGATCAGACCATCGTTGGGGAAAAGGGTGTGACACTCTCTGGGGGACAAAAACAACGTATATCACTTGCTCGCGCCCTGTACAGTAAGGCTCGCCACGTACTACTTGATGACGTACTGAGCGCTGTCGACTCTCACACCGCCAAATGGATTTTCGACAAAGCTCTCATGGGACCTCTAATGCACAACCGCACGTGTATTCTAGTTACACATAACGTCAGCTTGTGTCTACCCCAGGCCCAATTTGCCGTCGTTGTCGAGAATGGAAGAGTTGTGACCCAGGGCACTGCCGGTGAGGTTATAGGTTCCGGTAAATTAACTGAAGACTTGTCCAAATCTCGGCCTGTTTCTGCCGGGGTTTCCAGAGCTCCATCATGCGGACCATCAGAGGCTGGTGACGAGGATGCAGAAGGCGAAGTCAGCCACGCTAACGGTAACGGTGGTACGAATGGCAACGTGAATGGAATAACCGAGTCGAAGAAGAATCCCGCAAGCAACACTCTAGATGAGGCCAAGGCCGAAGGTGGCGTCAAACTCAGCATCATTATCATGTATTTAAGGGCTATGGGTCCTTGGTATTACTGGATAGGCGCCGCCATGTGCTTTGCCGCACAACAGATATCTTCCGTGTCTACAAATGTCTGGATTCGTACTTGGGCTAATGCCTATGCCGAAAGGAATATCCAGTACATGGGCGCACACCACCGGACGCCTGTCACTCATGCCCCAACCATAAATGGACTCGGTACTTGCATGAAGAGTGGAACATGCAGCTGGAACCTTCCGTTCTTTGAGCAACAGCAACACCAGAACTATGACCATTTCTACGAGATTTCCCAAACAAGTTTTGTCGCCGCAAAACCCGAAGTCGACTCGGGTTACTTTTTGGGGGTGTACGCAATCCTCGGTGTAATTTTTATGTTTATTACATTCCTTCGCGAGGGGTTCCTGTTCGGCGGCTCGCTCGCCGCTTCGAGACGGATACACGAGCGACTTATTCAAAAGATTACCCATGCCAAGTTCAGATTTTTTGATCAGACACCTTTAGGCCAGCTTATGAATCGATTCTCAAAGGATATCGAGGCTGTCGATCAAGAGGTATGTGTCTGATTTTTTCATCCCACCTCAGCAATGAGATTGTCACATGTTTGCAGTTTGCTAACTGATACGATCAGGTCGCCCCGGTGGCAATCGGCGTAGTACATTGTCTTGCGTCTATCATCACTATCGTAATCCTAATTTCAGTCATAACCCCTGGTTTTCTTATCGCCGGATTCTTCATCACGGTGCTATACGCATTCATAGGACGATTCTACATCAACTCATCTCGAGATCTGAAACGCCTAGAATCAGTGCACAGAAGCCCGTTATACCAACAATTCGGTGAGACGCTTTCTGGAATGACCACCATTCGAGCTTATGGCGACGAACGACGATTTATCCGCGAAAATCTCATCAAAATCAATACGCAACACCGTCCTTTCATCTACTTATGGGCTGCTAACAGATGGCTTGCTTTTCGAGTTGATGTCGTCGGAGCGCTGGTTTCATTCTTCGCGGGCATATTTGTCGTGCGTTCGGTAGGCTATATCGATGCTGGTGCTGCCGGTTTGGCATTGACATATGCTGTGACCTTCACGGAAAATGTCTTGTGGTTTGTGCGCCTCTACTCTGCAAATGAGCAAAACATGAATTCTGTGGAACGTGTCAAGGAGTACCTGGATGTTGACCAAGAAGCGGCACCAGTCGTGCCCGAAAACCGGCCACCCTCAAACTGGCCAAGCCACGGATCGGTGGAATTCATTTCGTACTCGACTCGGTACCGGCCAGACTTTGACCAGGTTTTGAAGAATATTACTTTCAAGATTCTGCCAGGGGAGAAGGTCGGCGTAGTCGGTCGAACAGGCGCTGGTAAGAGTTCTCTTGCCTTGGCGCTTTTCCGTGCTTTGGAGGCAGAGACGGGCAAGATTCTCGTTGATGATATCGATATCGGCTTGATCGGTCTGCAGGATTTGCGCGAGAACATTGTCATGGTTCCGCAAGATCCAACCCTTTTCACTGGTACTATCCGCAGTAACCTGGACCCTTTCGGGCTATTCACAGACGAGGAAATATTTACAGCACTGCGCGAGGTGCATTTGGTGTCCTCCATCTCCACTGCTACTTCGGGTACTGCGACTCCAAATGGACCAACTTCTCCGCAAGCCATTGAAATTCCCAACCCTACCTCCAACGCCCCCGTTTCCGAAGTTACTGGAAGCTACCAACAATCAACGACCAATCCACGCTCGCTCCTTTCAGACAGAACCTGGGATAATGGCGAAGGAGCCGAAGAGGCGGTGCTCATCATGCCGAACGGAACCGCAACCAACACGGATGAGCAAGCACAGGTGGCTCTGCAAGCTGACAACAAAAATCCTTTCCGCAATCTCAATTCACCGGTTTCGGAATCTGGGTCCAACCTATCTCAGGGTCAACGACAACTCCTCTGCCTGGCTCGAGCTCTTCTTAAACACCCTAAAGTCCTCCTTATGGATGAAGCTACCGCGTCCATTGACTATGCCACTGATGCCAAGATCCAAGAGACAATCCGCGAGATCAAAAACACGACCATCACAATTGCGCATCGTTTGCAAACAATTATCGACTACGACAAAGTTCTCGTTCTTGACCATGGCGAGGTCATTGAATTTGGTGATCCTTTTGATCTCGTCAACAAAAATGGGGGTAGCTTCAGGAGTATGTGTGAGATGAGCGGCGAGTTGGAAGCTCTGGAGGTAGAAGCCAAGAAAGCGTATAATGCGCGGAAAGAGGCGGCAAACAGTGCCGCATAGAATGAGCTGACCAAGGAGTATGGGAGGCGAAGTGTTGATAGAGCGTGCATCTAGCATTTTGAGCCGTTGGAGCATTCCAATTCCTTTACCTTTGTTCATGAACCAGCAGCATACCCTCATATGGGAATTGTCATTTTGGATACCGGGGTCTGGGTGGACGTTTTGCTTCTCTTCTTTCTTGTATTTAACACAGCAGTAGAAAACTAGAGATGTCAAAACACGTGTATATACGCATATTAATTCAATAGCATTCAATAGGCTGGCCTTCTTCGTATGTTGGTTATTACTCAAATACCCATTCCCGCCAGTGCGACAACCAGGTCAGCCTGAGAATCATGTCGGACAGAAAACAATCACCCTGGCCATCAAAGATCTGGGCATCATGCTTTGTCCTTACATCCAAGGCTACCCTCAAAACTCCAACTCTTCCACTTCCATCCCACACTCTTCACACCTCTTGCGACTCATACCTGTTGACTTGTCCAGCACACTTCTCCCCCACTCATGCACATGCCTGTCTCCAAATCCTTTGATCTTTTGCCCAAACTGAGCTTCACCCCCTAGCTGTGCTCGCTTGTATGCTTCGACGCGCGTCCTCTTTTTGAGATCGTCTAGCTTTTTGTTGAACTTCTTCTCCTTTCTCGCTTTGGTTACTTTCTGGCGCTTTTGGTACTCCTCATCGAGAGCCTCGGGCGATCCCCACTTGCGTGGGCTAAAGGCATAAGCCTCGACTTGTAGGCGCAGGAAAAGCTGCATGGCGTGGAATGACTGCTTGTGTGGATTGGGCCGTTCGAGATGGGGTAGCAGTTCCTCGTCTTTGAGCTCCGGATCGGTCAAGAGGTAATCTTCCCGAGCTTCCGTCTTGGTCAGGAGCGAGTACTTGTCCGGTATCTTCTCTTTGCACGCATTGCACACCCCGATTTGGAATATGTCCTGCCATTTGAAGTCGATCTCTAGGGTTCCGCATTCGCGGCACCTGCCCTTGATGTCGCGTTTGCCATCGCCGTATTTTCCCTTGAACTCCTCGCTGCCCTCATTCTCCGCAGCTGCAAGAAGCGCTGCCTCCTCCTCCTCTTTTCCATCGACATAATCGAGGATCGATATCCCTGGTTCGTAGTGGCCTGCTCTGTTCTCCCGCAGTTTTCTTCGTATCCTTTCTCGTTCCCACTCCGCGAGAGTCATATTTGGGGGTTTTTCTTCCTCCTTACCCCGTCCAGACCACATCGCACGGTTGTGCGGGTCGTCTTCCGTGTTCAAAAACCCTCCTTTGGTGTCTGTCATCTTGCTAAAATCATACTCGATGAATTCCGACCGACCAAAATTCTTGGCCGGCTGTATGAGATCGTTTGCAGGTGGTTGTATGAAGCCATTACGATCTGGTTTTGTCGGGGATGCTGCGCTTGCGTTTCGACTCTGGGACGGTGTGTTGGAGGAGTTGATGGAAGAATATGCTCGTTTGGTGCCAGCGACAGGCGGTGGATGGGAACTGGAGGCCTGCGCCCGTTGTGCAGCGGCTTTGGCTTTCAGGCGCGCTTCTTCCTTGATTACCATCAGTGAAAGCACTGGAAAACTTAGGGATGTCTAACCATCTTCCTAATCTGTTCCGGATCGACTGGAGTCTTGCCCGCTGATCGGGTCGCACGAGGTGGCGAGGGAATTTCCGCCATGATGACCAGCTGTTGTGTTGAGATTGTAGCTATTGAAGTTGATATAAACAACGTCTATCGAATTCCCAAAGGTACGGAGTGTAATTTTGGAGTAAAGAGTGAAGGATTGGAGGGGCAGTGGGAAGTTAGGTGAGTCTCATCGAAAAGGTGAACTTTCCCATAGATGATGATGATGATGATGATGCACGCCAAGAACTTTCCGTCTTTACAAAGATTCTATGGGGGGTGATACAACTACATGCACCGGTTTAAGATTATGCGCAACTTTGGTCTGTCAAAGCATGAAGAATTGATTAGGTATTTCCAGACTTCGATGGACATTACAAATATGATTACTGCGGACGGCTGGCTCCTACTCCAAGGGCGGCAAAAGCCTCAGCACCGCCCTTAGACATGTGTGACTCTTAATGCTGTGGCTGTACCCTCCCGGTCCAAAGACGTTCCGAGAACTGAACAAGGACTCTGAATTATACAAATAAGCCCCCAAGTTAATTTCAAAGTGTTCGGTCGACATTGAAAATACATGACTACATAAGATCCCACATTGTCCCAATTTAGTCTGCCGGAACACCACATGCCTGGGTCAAACACGGTTTCACGTGCGCACGTGCTAGACCCCAGACCTGAAATCATGCAAGCGTTAGCCGCCGATCACCACCCCTGTCGCGAATCTGCACAACCTGAGCATAGGACCGCCGATGAAATAATAAAGGCGACAACAACACCAATTAGCCATCGAGAGCGCCGGAAACAGAGGAAGAACCAGTCCATTGCTGATTATACTACGCCACCCACCAGTGACGCCGAATTGCAATCGCCCGAGACCAAAGCCTCCAGATCCACTGCCAATCCTCCGAAAAATCGACTCAGGCACGCGCCGCCGCGACCTGCCACTGCCGACACCACTACCATCGCCGCTGTACCTCGCCCCATGTCTCCTGCAAAGGATGCTGCTCACAAGATATATCCACTTCTTGTCTGCTCATTAGGAAATCCAGGGTCCGCCTATGCCAACACTCTCCATTCCGCTGGTCACAACGTAATCTCACACATTGCCAATGTCAAAAAATATCGACCATTCACCCGAGGGATGGGCGGGCTGGTTTCGCGTCCCGACAACATGGGCTATTCATTCGGCTTAATACAAGGGTTCAAGAAGGACAAAATTGTCGGCCCACCCGAAGAGGACGACTGGACCTTTTGGCAGTCTACATCCTTGATGAATGTGTCTGGTCCGGCAGTCAAAAGAGCGTGGACTGAGTTCAGCCGCGGAGTCAAGAGTGAAGGCTCAGAACCGAGACTGGTGGTTGTACATGATGAGTTGGAGGCACCGTTGGGGAAAGTCAGTGTCAAAGATGGGGGTGGAAGTCCGCGAGGCCACAATGGATTGAAGAGTGTGCAGGCGAGTATGGGGACCACCAAATGGTGGCGAATTGGGGTCGGCATAGGCCGGCCCGAGAGCAGGGATGCAAATGTTGTATCACGTTACGTGTTGAGGAAGATGGATGCGAGAGAGATGATTGCCATAGAAAAGGCTTGTTCCGCGGTAGTTGCAGTAATGAGAGAGATCAGTGAAGGAAAGAGGTGACATAGGTGAGAGTACTAAGAGGATCATATTTAGAAGTGACACAGTGTGTACTCATATTTGACAAATACGGCGGTTATCATGTCGCCATGGTTGTAGGATATTGTAAGAATAAAATAGATTAATTACCCAGTGTTTGAGACGCCCAAGAGAATAGTTCGCGAGAAGGTTGACAAGCCTAGAAACAATACTGAAAGAAACAGTTGGTATCTACCATACTCCTAATCCATGCAACATGAAAATCATAAACCATACCGATGCAGTCGTGCTGATCAACCCAAAAGAAATAAGCCTCCGACAAGCAGACCCACTTCCGTTCGAACGCTTGTCCCCACAGCAACCTATAGAAATGGATAGCGCGTGAAGTTAGTGACAGTAGTAGCTATGAGAGTGCTGACTTTTTCTTCTTCCTTTCAGCAAGGCGCTGACGAGCGAGGTCTTTTCTGGCTTGCGATGACTCTACTTTCTCTTTGGTCTCCTGGGAAGGTGCTTCTACATGATGACTAATTGGTTTTGCTACGTCATCTCTTGAATTCGTAGGCCTCCTCGTCTTCCCTGGATGACTCGAAGCCGGTGGCATATAGTTGTTAGAATCTACCCGTGGAGCTTCTGGCTGTGCACTGGCCCGATCCATACTGCCAGGCTGGATAGTCGGTTTTGAACGCTCAGTCTTGGCTTTGGGCAAAGGACGTTGAATAGGGTGACGACCAGATCCGGATGGTTTGCCATAGGATCTGCCGCTTGAGATGGGAATTGCCATTCTATCATGCGTACCGTAATCACTTTCATCATTGTTCATTAGCCAAAGATCTGGTCCAGGTGAAGGCTGTGGTAGTGGGCTTGATTGAAAGACTAAAGGTGCTCCTGGGTTTACGCCATCTTTAATAGGTTCGGCGGCCTGAAAATTTGACGGAATCTGGTAATTCTGCTCTACTATAGAGGACTCGTGGATTGATTTGGTTGCCGACTGTGAAGCTCTTCGGGGTCTTGGTGGTTTTCCAATCACCGTAGAAACATGCCCGTCACCAACCCCCAGTCGAGCCTTGACGTTGAACGGCGTTGCAGACCGAGAGTCCGGTAATGTTTGGCGGCGGACATGTCGGGGCTTTGGGGGAGCATTCTCTTTTCCAGCCAAGCGTGTATGCGATTTTGCGGACAGGTAGGAGATTTCCGGGTTATGATCAAGTTCGGGTTGAGAAGCCATCACCTCTTTGCTGGTATCCTCGTAGACCGGAATCTCCATCTTTTCCCCTTGATTTTCAGAAGAAGCAATATTTGAAGATTTCTCAAGTGCTGCAATGCGTTTTTTCAGGACGGTAATCTCCACTCCCGCAGAATGCTGCTCCGCCATACTCCGTCGCAAACTCTCCTGTTGTTCCTTGTTTTGCTGCTCCAACTGGAGTTCACGCCGCCTGTGGCGCTTTCGCTCTTCTTCAAGCTGCTTGACGAGCTCGACAACCTCATCATCTTTCTGTTTCGCAAAGCTTTTGGCCATTTGCTGCTTCGTAACCAGCTTCTTCACCTCTTTCTCACTTTGTTTCGCATAACTCTCGTACTGCTCTTTCCAGTATTTTCCCGAATCTGATCGAGGCGCACCAAGGTCGACGGTAATGTCGCTGTCGTCTCGCGCCTTTTGCTTCTGTCCTGGCTTTGGTTGTTTAGTGGTCCGAGCATCAAATAGAGCCGCTGTCAACTTGGTTCGTGGCTTTTGGTCGCTGTCCAAGCCAGTTTTGAGTTCCGTCCCGGGGGTCCATGGGCTAGGGAACTTTCCAGGGCAGTCATCCGGTATCCCACTTTTGCTCACATGTCCTCTCTTTCCCTCATTGTCTACTACATGCGCGCCAAACGAAACCGACTTCCGTGACTTGCTAGCGGTTATTGGGGTTTTCATAATGCCTGCAGGGTGTTTTGAGGGTGAAGGTGGTGCAGAACGATCTTTTGGCGCATGAAGTTCGAGTGCCTTTGTTTTGGATACATCAGGAAGCTGTTTCTTCTGGAGCTTCTTAGCCGCAGCTGTGTCTTCTGGTGCCGGAGTTCCGAAAACGGCATGCTTGAGAGCTTTGACGGCGAAGTGGTGGGCTGGAGTTTCGGGAGGATCGATGATGGTGTTCTCATAGCCGACATCTAGAGAGTTGGGAGTCAGATTTGGGCGACGTTTCTTGCCTTGGTATCAAATCAAGATGGGTTCTACTCACCAGCCTCAAGCTCCTCGATGGCATTCGTCACGCGAGAGCCGGTAAACCACGAGAACATGTTGCGAGAGAGAGAGAGAGAGAAAGAAGGAAGGTTGTAAAGCGCGTGAAGAGTATTTAGCAAAGCGAAAGCGGTGGGTGGTCGAGTCTAATCAGGACGCCGGGTTGGTGGGTGGTTTGTTTACTGTTTACACTGGAGAATGTGACGAGAAAACGGATGAGCAGTCAAGGGTGTCTGTCGCAGGGTCGGGCAGGTGGAAAGATGGGGGTTTGATCATGAGGAAGCGCAGAGAGGCCACCTGGCCGTGTCGTAATGGAAGTGAAGACTACCTACGTACGTACATGTAACCGCCTACCGCCCACAGACAGTAAGTTAACGTTACTGCAGTTGCTTGTTGTGCCACACTCGAGTAAATCACCGGCCGGGTAGGGAAGGCGCGTCACGCACGAAATGCAGGGGCGCTAGTCGTATCTGGCTAGCGCCATCTCCATGTGGGGTTCCCTCTTCTGCTCTATGAGTTGGCGGTGCAGGGCCATGGCCTCAAATCCATCCTATGTCCGCCCTTCTGCCTCATCCAAACAACTACTCCTGCCAAAGCATCATCTTCGAGTGCACCCCAAAACCATGTCTGCAGTGTAAGAGTGGCAGCTTCGGCTGCCTGTCTCTCATCGTCAACCGGATTTCCAGGTTGTCCATCTCAACCACGTACGACACACCCCAGCATGGCACCTCCCAAAACACCTCGAAACAAAAAACAATTCGATGTATTCACCCCACAAAGCATGGCGCCCGCCACGGGACAGCATACTGTTCTCACCCAGCCTGAAACTCCTACTGCTGCGTCTCAACCACCCGAGGCTCTGGCCAAAATCCAAGAAGATGAGCGCGAAGTCTTAAAAGCAGTCTTCATGGACGACTACGAAGAAGTCGAGGCCAAGGGTGCCTGGAGTAAAACCACAGACCGCATGATTCGCTTAAGGTTGAGGTCTTTTTCAAACGATGATATCACATGTACTCTATGCGCACACATTACTGCATCTTACCCCAAGTCCCTTCCTACTCTCACTCTGGAAAACACAAGCAAACTACGCCACAAAACTCTCCAAAACATCCAGGCTTTGTTGAGAACAAGGCCAAAGGAATTGGTCGGCGATGTCATGCTACATGATGTTGCAGCGTCGATCCAGGATCTGCTGGAAGACGAGATAGCGGTGCGCGAAAACGACGGCACCTTTGAGAACCTCGAAGCGGAAAGAGCGGTGCAAGAAGCTGCTGCTGCAGAGCTTGCGAAGCAGCAAGAGCAGGAACTAGAGAAGAAACGTAATGAGGAAAAGGCTGAGGAGGAGCGAGTCTTACAAGCAATGGTCAATGACGAGATGAGGCGCAAAGAGATCATGACCAAAAGAAAAAGCCGGGGAACGGGACACACCCCCACTTCATACTTCCCGAGCAACAACAATTGTGGCCCTACCCAGGTGTCTTTCGATCGAAGCATAGAGCTGCATATAGATGGGAGATCTTCTGAGTTCTCTGCAGTTGAAGGGCTTTTGCCTTACAGGACTGGTACAGTTACTGAAGAGTTCTTGGTAAAGCCTTCAGGAGTCGAAACTACAACCACACTTGTCTTGAAACGCATGCGAGTTAATGTCAGTGGTTCATCCGCTAATGTACAGCTAAAACGAGCCATAACTGAGTTTGAGGAAGAAATGGAAGAGATCAAAGGCCTCCGCCAATCCAACATTTTAACCGTATTCGACTTCAAAATCGAACAATTCCCTGGCTCTGCTTGGGAGATTAGCGTGCTGGTGGAATTCGGAGATAAGGGGTCTTTGGGAGAGAAACTTGAAGACGATGGGCCAATCGCGGTTGCCAAAGTCAGATCGTGGACGGTAGACCTCCTAGAAGCTTTGGATTTTTACCATCGTAACGGCGTCGTGCACAAGCGTGTACATCCTCATAACGTGATGTTACGGAAATCTTCGACTGGAAGTATTTCTGTGAAATTGGCTGATGCTGGCTATCAAGAGACACTGCACAGTTTAAAAAACCTGGGTCAAGTGGACCGACCATTTACTACCTCCAGATCGGCATTTTGGATACCTACCGAGTTAGCCCAGGACTCTCATCGATCCCGGAAGTCGGATGTTTGGGATCTCGGTGTTACATTCCTTCAGATGTTGTTTGGATTAGACGTGCCCGAAAAGAACAACTCTCCCAAGGATTTATCCGATGCGCGTGGCTGCTCGGAGCCTTTGCAGGAGATATTGAGAAAATTCTTCAAACCAGATCCTAAGAAACGACCCTCTGCTTTCGATTTAATTCCTTGCGAGTTTTTGCGGGACGACGTCCCCGTCTATGATCAACCATTGACTCCGTTTCGTTCAAGGCATTCCTCGGTATCGCTAACGGGGTACCGCCTACGTCGGGAATCCTCGGCTGGAATAGGTGCTGCATACTCAAGATACGCTAGTGATTGGGTTGAACAAGGGCGTCTCGGGAAAGGGGGATATGGAGAGGTAGTCAAAGCACGAAATAAAGTTGATGGCCGCCTTTATGCCATCAAAAAAATCAAGCAAAAGTCTGCGTCTGCGCTCACAGAAGTACTGTCTGAGGTCATGCTTCTTTCACGTTTAAATCACCAATGCGTGGTGCGTTATTACACAGCATGGCCTGAAGAAGAGTTATCTCCAGACTCGGGAGCTGAAGAGGGCGATTCAAATATCTCGGATACAGACGAGTACGATAGTGAATCCGATATCTCACCTGGTAACCCTGGGACTGAAGATTTCGCCCAAAGTACAGGTGGCTTAGATTTCATCAGTTCGAGCGGCTACCCGAAGATCGAATTTGGCTCAGATGAGGAGTCAGAGAACGGGGATGATGGTGCAGTTGTTTTCGGGTCGGATTCAGGTAAGCATTTATGTCTGTGTATTTACGTCAGCTAACGGGCCCAGAAACTGAAGAAAACTCCACCAATTCGCCAATAGCAAAACGACGCACTGGATCTAACACCATTCGGAGTCGACCGAACAGAAACATTCTGTATATTCAGATGGAGTTTTGTGAGAAACAGACTCTCCGCGACTTGATTCGCAGGGATTTATATGATGACCCAGAGGAATATTGGAGACTTTTCCGACAAACTTTAGAAGGTCTTGCTCATATCCACAGCCACGGGATTATTCATCGCGATCTTAAACCTGACAACATCTTCATTGATGTTGCCAAGATACCAAAGATTGGAGACTTTGGTCTGGCCACTAGTGGTCAATACCAAAGACCTGATCGCAAAAAGCAGAGCGGACTGCAAACAGATGGTGATATGACTAGGAGCATTGGCACTGCTCTGTACGTTGCGCCAGAGTTGCGTTCCGATGTTGTCGGCAACTACAACGATAAAGTGGACATGTACTCCATGGGCATCATCTTTTTCGAAATGTGTTTTCCTTTGAAAACCGCAATGGAACGAGATTTTGTCATACGACAGTTACGAGAGAGGAAACACTCTTTACCCGAAGAGTTCGAGAAACCAGAAAGGGCGCTTCAAGGAAGCATCATAACGTCGTTGATCAGTCACCGCCCCAGTGAGCGACCGAGTTGTGCAGAGCTCCTCAGGAGCGGCAAAGTACCCGTTCAAATTGAGCATGAAGCTGTGCAAGAAGCCCTCAAAGCTCTGTCGGATCGGAATTCACCTCATTACACAAAAATGATGGCAGCTTTGTTCTCGCAAAAACCAGACACGCAAGCAAAAGACTATGCATGGGACATGGGTGTTGGCGCTGGAGCACAGACGATCAAGGCCAGCGATGTTCTTCTTCAAAACTTGGTGAAAGAAAGACTCGCCGTAGTCTTCCGAGGACACGGTGCTGTCGAGGTACAGCGACAGCTACTTCTCCCTTGGTCTGAACACTATGCAAACAGCAACGTAGTGAAATTATTCGATCCATCTGGTACACTTGTTCAGTTGCCTTATGATTTTACGTTGCCGTACGCGCGTAGCATTGGACGGGGTGCTTCTTTCTTGGAGAAGACATTCGCTATAGGTCATGTGTATCGGGACAACTATGGTGGACCACCACGTAGTAATGGTGAGGCTGACTTTGACATCCTTTCCTATGATACACTTGATCTAGCATTAAAGGAAGCAGAAGTTCTCAAAGTCGTTGACGAAGTCATCGATGAATTCCCTTCTCTTTCTTCTACACAGATGTGTTTCCATGTCAATCATGCCGATCTCTTAAACATCGTTTTAGACTATTGCCGGATCAGTATTCCCCAGCGCCATGCAGTCAAAGAAGTTTTGAGCAAGCTGAACATCAACAAATTTAACTTCCAGAAGATTCGGAACGAACTCCGCGCGCCCGAGATTGGAGTCTCTTCGACATCATTGGATGACTTGGCACGCTTCGACTGGAGAGACTCACCAGAGAGAGCTTTCTCTAAGCTTCGTCGTACTTTCGAAGGAACAAAATACCTAGATCAAACCCATGCGGTCTTCGCACACCTGACTTCTGTCGTAGGCTACATGAAGCAATGGAAGGTTAAACGAAAAATCTATATCAATGTTCTTGGGAGTTTCAACGAAAAATTCTACGCTGGCGGGATCCTTTTCCAGTGTCTTTTCGATGGGAAACAAAAAGAAGTGCTTGCTGCGGGAGGTAGATACGACAAACTTATTGAAGAGTACCGACCAAAAGGCCCTGTTCACTCTCATCCGCTGTCAGCATACCATGGCGTCGGAGTGAACATAGGGTGGGATCGAGTGGTCAACTCTATGGTTCGCTACTTGAAGAAACCAGAAAGAGCAACCTTCCTCAAAAAGCAGAACGAGGAAGACACGTCCACCGCCACACTGTGGATGCCCCGACGGTGCGATTGTTTAGTAGCGAGTTTCGATCCGACGACACTGCGCTCAGCAGGTGTACGGATGGTTGCAGAAATCATGGCTCACGGCTACACAGCAGAACTCTCCATCGACGCGCACTCGGTCGAGGATGTACTCCGTCACTATCGCGATGACCGCCACAGCTGGATCATCGTCATTAAGCACGGTATAGCCCCCGACAAGCCTGATTTGAAAGTGAAGAGCATCGCCAAGAAAGAAGATACCGATCTCCGCAGCGTAGATTTACTCAACTACCTTCGCAATGAGTGGCGGGACCGCGAGACGCGAGAGGGCAATGCTTCCCAGCGTCGATGGTTCCCCGCAACACAGCCCACCTCTTCCTCTTCCGCTTCATCGACGACGACAAAATCCAATGTTGACGTGCTGATATCGCACCACCGGTCCAAGAAAACAAACAAATGGTCCATTGTCGAAGCAGCACAAGCGCGCTCCGCCGAGCTCCTCACTTCATTTCACTCCGCACCCATCGCCGCCATCGAATCCAAAGATGAGGTCATGCACTCTATTCGTGAGACGAGGTTGAGTGATCCGGATAGCTGGCGTCGTGCAATTCAAAGCCTTCCCATGGCTGAGCGCAAATACCTCCAAGAACTACATGATCTGCTGCTGGGTTACGCAGCGAATTGGAAGAAAGTGGTGAGGGAGGGTGCGTCCAAGAATGTCGATGGAGGTGGCAAAGCCTTTGTATACAACTTCAGGACCGGGGGTTGTTTGCTTTATGATTTAGAGGGCTGAATTCATTCGACCAGGGTCCCGAGCGTTGACCGACGGCTGTAGAGGAACGTAGCCAAGGTAGCGCGCACATAAATATACACAAAGCATTTCAAAAGGTCTCAATTGGGAATCGTAATGTTCTGTGCAGTTTTTACATAATATTTCGACCCGCAACGGCGATCTTTTCTTTGGAACTCATAGCCCACCCTAGTCGCTGATATGCTGAGCTAACTCTGAACCGCTTCCTTCACGCGTCTTCTCAGTTTTTTTTCGGTGGAACTCTCGAATGCCTTACAGTGTGTTGTGAACACGTTCGAGCAGCCGTCCCGGGAGCAGGGTACATCTCTCTGCCGCATTCCGAAATGGCATCAAGGAAGGAAGGGGGACTACCCAAATTCTCAATTTCGGTTCGGACGGGAAGTAAAGCGAGAAAACCGTTGCATATATAAATAAATAAGTTGCGCTTAGTTGGGCATACGACAAATCGGTACAATGGTATGCAGATAGGGCATGCCCGATAAGGAAATGGTGCAAACGGCTAAAACGCTTGCTTAAGCTTTTCAGGCAGGAGCGATTGGGCAGTCCGATCCGACTGGTTTTTGCCTAGGTCCTTACTTATGCAGGTAGGTCGTATGCGCCTCGCTTGGCAAGTCCTCTGTAGGAGCGGATGGCCCATGGGTCGGATGGTGGAAAGCGGAAGTCTTGGTCTTGGTCCGAGCAGTGAGATTGATGTCGATCAGTTTATGGGGTTGTTGCTGCCCTATCAGCTCGGTCAGTAAACTTAAAACAGGCCGTTATAGTATTGGTATTAGTGGGGAAGGTCGATACATGGGGGAGGTCACCTGTCCATCCTGGTACTGGCTGGAAACGGTAAAAAAAATTATCAATTTGGCCATAAATGGCGTGCTCCGAAGAGGCCGGGTATGGTAGACTACTATTACATGTACCAACTCGGGGCGTCGCCAAGAGGGAACAGCCAGCCAAACAGACAGATAGACAGACAAAGAGTACGAGAGATATGTACAGGTGGTAGGTTACCTATTTGCGTAAAACGTCATTTCGATATAGTTATGCAGGTACTCTTAGTTTCATGCATACCATCTCTGGATGTCCTAGATTCAGCGCGAAAAACAAAGAGCAACGCCTAGTAGACATCCCGCGTTCGGGTGCGAAATCAGAATTAGGGATATTGATGTGCATTCGAGTAGGTATAGGGTTGTTGTTGCACGACTCCTTGTCTAGTTAGCGGTCTCGTCCTGGTCTTGGCCACTTACGACCCTTGATATAAACGTGAGTCGAGTAGGGAGAGTCTAGTCGGATTGGGCAGGTGGTGGTGTGCACATCTCCGAGCAAACTACCCGAAACCTGGAGAATTGAACCATGCTTGAATTCATATGGCGGAGCACATGCCTTTCTATCCCAAGTGAGCCTTGGGCCTCTTTCTCTCGTCATTTTACCTTCTACTTGTGGCCCGAATCGACAAGTTTCGAAACGGGGCAATTACATTCAGACAATGGCATCATCTTTCGATTCAATGTCATGTCCTTGATTGCCGGAGAGCGACATTCGTCCAGAGCGTAGCCGGCTGAGCATATAAACTCCCCTTCGTCCCACCAAGTGCGAGTCACTGCCATTGAGCTCAAGCCAGTCTTCCATCGTCAACATCTCTAGGCCTAATACTTTACCCTTTTGATCATGCCTACTGTCTTCAACATTGCTCTTCTCTTCGGAGCTCTGCTCCCGGCCGCCCTATCTGCCCCTGCCCATGCCCCTATAACTAAAAGGGAGGACATCATCGAGGGCAAGTAGTAAGTGACCTTCCCATCTGTCAAAATCTCCGGCCGCTGATCCAAACTGACCATTTCTTTTTCCAGTATCGTTACGCTCAAGCCCACTCTCGACTCGGTCGAGTCCCACTTGACATGGGTGAATGAGGTTCACAAAAGGAGCCTTCTCAAGCGCACTGCAGGTGTCGAGAAAAAGTATGACATCGACACCTGGAAGGGTTATGCTGGAGAATTTGACGAGGCTACGGTAGCTGCTATCAAAGCAAGCCCCGATGTAAGTCAAAATCTGCCATGACGTGGCAGTAACCTCGACTCCAAAGGCCAGTGTTAACATTCGTGTCTAGGTCGAACTTGTTGAGCCGGATACCTACGTTTACCTTCCCTACTTTGAGGATTCAAAGTCTGAGGAGGAGACCAAGGTGGAGAAGAAGGCTTTGGTAACTCAGTCTGGAGCTACGTGGGGCCTCGGCGCTGTCTCACACAGGAGTGGCTCGTCCTCGAGCTATGTCTATGATGACACTGCCGGTGCTGAAACCTATGCTTATGTCGTCGACTCCGGTATCTTGACAACTCATCAAGAGTTTGAGGGGCGTGCGACTTTTGCATACAACGCTGCCGGTGGCGGTAATGCCGACACTCTTGGCCACGGAACTCATGTGGCCGGAACTATCGGAGGAAAGACCTATGGTGTTGCCAAGAAGACCAACCTCATCGCTGTGAAGGTTTTCCAGGGCGCGCAGTCATCCACCTCCATCGTTCTAGACGGGTACGTTTTTCTGGGTGCAAAGTAGTATCAAGACACCACGTGGCGTGGCGTTTCGAGACCTTCATTGCCCATTCAATCACCCCTGGTTGAGTTAAGCTGACTTTGTACTGGCGAATTTTAGGTATAATTGGGCCGTTAACGACATCAGAAGCAAGGGCCGTGAAGGTTCCTCTGCCATCAACCTATCTCTCGGTGGCAGTAGTTCACTGACCTGGACTAACGCTGTTCAAGCCGCGTATACTGCTGGAATCTTATCTGTAGCCGCTGCAGGAAATGGAGATCAATCGGGACGACCTCTACCTGTTTCCGGTCAGTCACCAGCCAACTCAGGGGTAGCACTCACTGTCTCCGCCTCGGATTCCTCGTTCAGAATCGCCTCGTTCGCAAACTATGGTGCAGGCGTAGACGTGATCGCGCCAGGAGTTGGTATTACTTCGGCATGGTACACTTCCAACTCAGCAACCAACAGCATCAGCGGCACCTCCATGGCTACTCCCCACGTTGTCGGCCTTGCTCTATACCTCAACCGCCTCGAGGGCCTTACCACCCCTGCTGCCATCACCAACCGTATCAAGGCGCTTGGCGTCTCGGGTCGCATTTCGGGTTCGCTGCAGGGCACTCCCAACCTTTTCATTTACAATGGCAACGGTGCTTGAAGAGATGGATTGTTGGTGATGATGTCTATCGGCTAAGATGAATCGCTTCCTGGGGATACAAAGGATTTATTGCGAATCAAAGTAATAACGAGCATGATTTAAAATTCCTGTATGATATTTGGTAGTGAATTTTTTTTCTGATATCAAATATTAGATTTCTAATACTGATAATTTCTTTTTGACTCGTACCGACTATGCCGCTGATTATCCTCACAAAACAGATAAAACAACAGGCTGCCCCTTACACAGTGGTTCAAGAGTTGCGCACAAATATTTGGCTTTCATTTCTTGATAGATTTAGTATAAAACACCCTGTATAACACACCTATTCCTAGCGCAGACATATTCGGTACCCATATGTAGAACAAAACAATGGAAAGAAGAGATTTCTCATTTCGATCTGATCTCCGAGAGAGTTGATTTAACCCATTAAATTAGAAGTAGGTGCTACATAGTTCAAGAGCCCGGGCACGATGAGCTAGGGTGACATAACTCTTGTTAATATTCACAGCTGAATCGCTCCTCAGAGGGATCCTACTTCACTAAATTATTGTAACCGAAATGCGAAAATCTTGTTGATATATATAGAAAAACTAAAAGCACGCCACAAACGTGGCATCTCCACTAAGTATATTGCCTTGAATCTTAAGAATATAAATGAATTTGTTTTCCGGGATTCAGCAGGCATATATAACGACTTTCTGTTCCAATAGAATATGGGTGTTGCCAGATTCCATCAAATTTCGCCCTCCGATTTGAAGGTCAGGTTCTTGATGATTTCAGCGAGAATTTACCGGTGCCTGAACTTCCCTCGATTTCATGTTTACTTGAAACGTCGTGTTGCCTCTTTATGAAAATTCGATGTTTGTAGTAATTTCGAGACTATAATCATGATGCTAGAGCAATGCGTATTACTACACTTATCTCTGCTGGTGTTGAAGGCCGGGCAATCTTCATACCTGTGTAGACGTTGCGCAATTCAAAGGCACCTAATTAGCATTTATGGTCAGGCTGGTATCAAGAGTAACTGCTCTGCACTGGTTACGAAGGTTACTGAGATTTTACTAGGGAAAGGAATAGATATGATAGATCTAGGACGCGATGATAATTTATGTGCATTACTGCGCAGTATGAGAAAAATCGCATAATGCGACACCGCCCTGCATCCATCTTTCACAAAGCACAGAAAACGGCGTGTGTATTATGTAGTAGTTAAATTCGGGTATCTCTAATATGTGACTCGCAAACGCCTCAGGACAGCCTCTGACGTGACCCACGATAGAAATCAATCCTTCGCGCTCACACCAAATTCATCGTGCACCTCCATAATGCGTACGCCACGCGAGTCAGCAATCAAACCCATTAGACCTTGGCCAATGTCCTTGATTTCATTGTAGTTGTGCAGGAGCTTGATGTGTCTTCCGACGATAGTGTTCGCTGCAGTCATAACATCTGAGTCTGAAGGCTCACCGGCCGAGATTCTGCTTGCAAAGTCCGAAGCCTCGTTCTCAGCGATTAGTTCTTGGACGCTCTCAAATGTGGCGAGAGAGGAAATGAGTGCTCTTTTTTGAGATTTCAGTTCATCAATGGTTACCTCCTGGGGGGTTTTTGAGCGCGGCGCGACTGTTTGTTCGACAGTACCTCGTGGTGGTTCGATAAACTGGCTTTGGGGTCGATCTTTTTCTGTATCATCCTCATCCAAGACGTGCAGATTTGGGTTGATAGACGGATTGGAGACGAATGATTTTGGTGGGTTGGTAACATGCACATCGCTCTCATTCACGTGCTTCTTTACCTTCGAGATGGCATCAAATTGTGAAGAGTCATCAATGTAGCCGCAATGGGACGGCTTTGCGGAACGAGATTCTCGTAGAGGTAGAGGTGTATCATGGTTTGAGCAATCTGCAGCCTCCTGTTCCGATAGCTCCCTCGAGAATTCACATGCATTGTCTGTATCCTGGTAGGCGATGTGGTTGATAGTCTTGTTCTGTTGGTTAGAGGGTGTATTAAGACTCTCTGTCTCTAGCACCGGCTGGGGCGAAGATGTGAGTGGCTCATCCTCTGAGTCTGGGATTTCGGTGATAGCTTGAGCAACCGCCATGATGGTGGTCCGCACGCGTCGAGCAGGTTTGGAATGGATTGTGTGGACGGTGGACCCAACCCAGATGGGACAGAGCCTAGAGGGGAGATATGCACGGACCACGCCCTTGACGTAAGCCAGCCACCCGCCGTTTCCCGCGGATGGGTGCATGAAGGCGCGGCCGCTGGAATTAATTAACTTGATTCAACGTCTACTCAGCTTCTGCCTCCTCCCTTCTTACCCATTGCCTCCTCTCTTTCCTTCTCCCTCCACCCGGTGTTTTCGCTGCCTTGGAGGCTGCCTCTTCAGAGCTGCGAAACCCACGTCGCCACCGGTCTGCTGGGCATAGCGCTACCCAGCCCGAGTCAACCATGGCGAAACCGCTAGACATGCCAATACGCCTTGTTGCGGCTCTGCTCCTGGGCGCCGCGACGGCGGTCACCGCACACGAACATCATATGGACAAGATACCCGAAGGAGAGGCCATTTCCGCAGATCCCATCGTCCGTCACAGCATTCCCGACAATTTAGACACGCAATTGCAGGGCTGACCAAAGCGCAGGACTCGATACTATGGGTACACATTTTGGTGCAAACATTGGCCTGGGGCATCATCTTTCCTACAGGCATGGTACTCGGCATAATCCATTCCAAATGGCACGTCCCAGTCCAGACAACTGGTTCCGTCCTCGCCATTATTGGATATTTCCTCGGTCACAAACACAAAGGTCGTCAGTTCACTGTTAATGCCCATGCGCAGTTCGTGCCAGTCATTTCTTTCATCTTGATTACCCAGATCATCATGGGGATTTACCTCAAGCTCCACCTCGAAAAGGGCATCCACGGGAAAATACGAATCGTAGTCGTCAAGGCGCACTCCATTGTAGGAAAATTAATGCCTGTGGTGATTTGGGTCCAGTTTCTTTTTGGGGGCATTACAGCCATGGGCTTTTGCCGTGGCGAGCATGTTGGTCAGTGTGCAGCCCATTTCATCATGGGAAGCGCTTTCATCGCGTATGGCATCCTTCTTACTATAATTCTTCTCGTCGGACAAGTATGGCTGCGCAAAACTGGAAGGAGCCAGGAGTTCTTCGACTCCCTCGTTATAGCTGCGTGGGGCTGTGTCAATACCTTTACTGAGCACCGGTGGGGGACCGCCTGGGTGAAGAACGATCTGCAGCACACGGCCATGGGCATCATTTGGTGGTGCGCAGGCCTCGTTGGAATCTGGCTAAGCCGTACAAGGGATGGGAGGCCCAAACGCAATCTCATTCCGGGAATCGTCATCCTTCTCACTGGATGGGGCATGTCCGCTCACCCCCAAACACTTCCTCTGTCCAATATGGTGCACCAAATATTCGGCTACACACTCATGGCCGCCGGTCTAACCAGGATCATTGAGATTTCTTTCGTGCTCAAGGATCGCAGCACTGTTAATCGAGATGTCCACGACCCGAACAGCTTCCAATATCTCACACCATTTCTACTATATGCTTCGGGATTTCTTTTCATGGGAGCCACCGAAGAGCAAATGCAACTGTTATCCGACGCACACGTGACCCACGTTTCTTACGTTCTGATTCTGTTCAGTATTGCCTTTCTCCTCTTTTTGTGTACGTTTCGACCCACTATTCTACTATTGCGTCGTGTTGATCCTAACATCTCCTTAGTTACCAACATGCTCATTCACCTTTACGCCGTCTCAAACTGGTCGTCGAATACAAAGTCTGACGACGAGAACCCCCGCCCAAATGGGGTGGCTAATGGTCATACCCGAGCAGACCTAAGGGTGCGGGATGCCGAAGAGTTTGAGCTTGAAGGCCTCATCTCAGACGATGAAGACGCCCGACCGCTTGTTGCCAAAGAGGAGAGGCAGACACCAGTTTGAATTCATTGACTGCTCTTTCCTCTTAATATTAATCTTTCTTCTGACTACAATTGTTGCGTAATTACAAGGCTAACAGGATGCGGCGTGGGTGTGTATTCATTTTTTCAATTCTATCAGTGTTAAATAAGTTTCGAGTTGGTGGTGGGGCGGGGCTTAGGTGTATGAATATACGCATTAATGAAACTATCGGCATCGAGGCGAGATTTGATCTAGGGGCACTTCATTTATATTTCTGAATTCCGCACATCAAAGGCAACTTTCACCACCGCGCGAAGACTCCTACACACGAGGTCACAGGCTTTGACATCGAAAGAGTTTAGATGTGGCGAAGAAACTGCCCAGAAATCCGAAAATCTATGAACCAGGTTGATATAATGATTGTGCCTTGAATCGATTGTTTCAAAATGGTCGGTGATATCCTAAAAGCTTGATCCAATTACCCAAGAAATACATGATTGGTATAGTATTTGTCTGTTCGCCCACGAATGCCAATGTATATGAGAATCGCAAGTTTTTAGATAAGATGGGGGGAACATGAAGATGAAAGGTAAAGTTAACTATCCCAACAATGATCTCACACCATTAATCTGATTCTTCATGCTGCAAACAGCTGAGTAGTATATTGACGAGTCAATTCCGATCCTCTGGTTTCACAATGTAGCCTGCCATCCCCTTTGCCATGTACGAATTGGCTTGCCCTTTCAAAGCATTAGTTGTCATAGCTATAAATGGGCATGTGTCAAACTGCGTCCCTAATTGTGCATCCCTCAGCTGTGTATTTGGCTCTTACAGAACTGCAGAGGTTGCATTTATCTATAAGCACGGAAGACAGTATACTCTATTTTTCTATTACTTTACGCGAGGAAACTAGATGTCGTGTTTTAAATATATTTCAGAATGCCATAAGTATCTAAATAGCAAAAAGAATATAGCATCTAGAGACTATGTAGTATGTTAAGTAATCCTATCTCTTACTTCTTAAGTGCAACTTCCAGTTCCCCGTTGTCTTCTAAGAGCTTGGCCAATGATGGCCGTGGCGCGCGTTAGCTAGCATCCTATTCCTGTGCCACCATACATCAGTTGGCATGCTTTGCATTCACGTATCGAGACCTCGCATTGTTACCATTCATTCATTCATTACTGTACGCCTCCATCCATTCTGATACATGTACAGGCACATCATTTGCCGCCATTCGCACCCAATCACCTATTTAGCAGCAAACCGAGACCTAGCCCTCAACTGCGCTCCGAAAAGGTACAAGACATAAACGCCAACACTACAACCGACCGTCAGTCCCGCAAGTAGCGAAACCCCTCTATCTACTCCCATAGTGTGAAACATTGGGTAACTGAAATGAATCGACCCCGCTGCGAACGCCGACCGGAGGAAATCGTTCCCAGCGAACAGACTCGCTGCGTACTGTGGATAGCTGAGCGGTAAATAGAGGAATATACACTGTATGATGAGGAAGATTCCGATGGTGGTAATGACGATGCCCACACAGCTGACAATCCAGTGAATAGATGGATTGGCAGTCCACCCAAAAATAAGCAAGCCGCCAGGCACAAACCACGTGACAACAAGTGCGGGAAGAAGGCGTCGCTCAGGAGCTCCCATGCCGTGGGTGCGGATTTCTCGCTCGACTACGTTGTAGATGTAATACCAGTATACGGCGATAGATATAACAACCCCCACCGTCACAGAAAGAAAAGTTAGGCCCATTTCCCCAAGGTTGAAATGATACATGGCCTGATAGACCAATGGGAAAGCTTCGAAAAAGCTATAGAATATGCCATAGACGATTGCGGTGTAGATTGCGGTGAACGCAATGCTAGGATCCAGGAGCATTAACTGAAAGGGTCGAACAAGTGCTTCACTGGCAATGTCGCGAGAAGTGAGGTTTGCTTGATCAATTTCACTCTGGGCTTGGAGACGTGAGTTGCCAGTGAGAAGACGCAAGCGTTGGGCTCTGCGAAGCAGAATGTTGGAAGACGATGTCTCTGGCAAAAAGAAAAAGAGGGACAGGAAAATTGGACCATTCATCCACAGCATTTCCCACATTGACCAGCGCCAATTCTCAGCTTGCACACTAAATCCAGAGATGATGGGCCCCAAGGCCGGACCCGTCGTCGCCGCTAATGCCCAGAGAGAGAGGACGTAGGGTAGTTTGATCAAACTGTACATGTCTTGTAGTGAGGCCCCGCCAGTTGCCAGGGCAGGACTGCCGAAGAACCCTTGCAGAAACCGTAGTATGACCAGACCGGCAAAATTATCAACCACAGCAGTTGGAATGGTCAAGATGACGAAAATTGCGAAAGAGACCATGTATGGCGGGTTGCGCCCGACAATCGGGATTTCACTGAGGGGCGAGAATAAAAGGGGCCCTATCCCGTACGCAAGGACGTACAGAGATAAGCCAAGGGAAGCAGAACCAAGCGATACGTGAAATCGTTCCATAACTCCGGGTATGGAAGGTGAATATATAGCTGAGCCCATGTACACACCCATGGTATAAATCATGATCTGAAACAGGACCACAGCCTTTTTGGCAAAAGAGAAGTTCTGGGGATTGTCGGGATCATCGGTTGTATACCAATCGACAACAATCGTGCCATTATCAAGCGTCTCAGGTTTGATAGGTCGAGAGGGGCCCTGTTCCATTGTGGCCAGGGAAAATTGTTGTTCGAGGTCTGCACGTGATATGGATTTTGATAAGGCTGTCCGCGTTCCCACGCGAGAGATTTGCGTGCGTGCTGTCTGTACTGAACGGCTCGTCTGAATCTTCTCCAATTCAGACATGTCGTCCTCTCCTGAGAGATTTTCTTCTTTATCTAATGAGATTTCTGACTCGGAGTCGCTGACTGGTTCGGTCTCTGAAGCTTCGGGCTCTGCTCGAGGGGTTTCTGCACCTGAGCTCTGGGTTGGCAGACGACGCTGAGTTTGGGGTGTGAGTGACTGATACCATACAGGCAATTCAAAGTCATCTCGCTCTTCGGGATATTGGAAAAAGCGTTTGTTAGTCGCCCATCTGACGATTTGCCCGATGGGGGCGTCCCTCATCAGCGCTGACATTGTTGGAAGATGATTCAAGTTCGAGATAGATTGAGAATATTGTTGAGGATAGAAGGTGTAGTAGAGTAAGTAGGTAACAAAGGATTTTGAGAGTGATGATGGATACGTACAAGATGGTGCCCCGCCATATTTATGTACGAGAATGCTCTTCTCACACTCGCACCACCATTCAACCGTATCTGGACATATCTTTTGACGGTATCTGCGCACATTGCGGTCGTCTGTCAGCAAGCAGAGTGGAAATGGGTTACTAATGGGAAGCTTCGAAATTAAGCGGCGATTGCATGGTTGCTTAGCGCAAGGTTCAGTCGTGTTTCATGGAAGAAGTCGTTGTTGATTGGCAGGATGGAGTTTGGCGGGCTTAGATGTGATTAGGAATGGAGAAGGTAGTGTATAGGATGATTAATACCGCCTTGGCACACAGACAGGGTTCGCTTCCATCCGTCCCAGGCGTTCGTTGATGACGTCAGTTGCATGCTTTCAAAGGCTTTGCCATGTTTGATTATTCTGTTTTGTTAGAAATACGAGTTGTTGACTGATAGACGGAACTTGCGGGAAGCCTCAAGTTGATACAGCTGGGGTGCAGCCTCTACCTACATGTATGATATGATCAAGAATAGATTTGGTGGGTATAGAACCATGCATCTAGCCAATGAAGAAAACGCCAGTAATGCCCCCTTTCCCACGTAACAGTCCCATCCACCAAGGAAGAATACACGTTGCAGCTTGAGGCAGATTAATGCAGACGTGAGACCAGACCCCCCCCCCCCCCCAAAAAAAAAAAAAACTACTTTCAGGCCATTCAACATGGAAGCGAACATAGATTGACTCATTGTATGTGCAACACCCTCAATACAATAGCCACAAACTTGAGAAGGACGTTCACAACCAATGCAAATGCAGCAACTGGCGCAAAAATCTGCAAGAATTCCAATGGATTAGTAGGCTTCACCTCCGTCTCAATCCAACCAGCACCCCTTAGAGGCTTTCCACCATGGACTGCCGGGCTGGCGCCTTCGTCAGCTGGGAAGCGCCCGTTCTGGAGATAGTATTCTAGGAGGTCATCCTTCTCCCGCCAACGTTTCAATAACCATTCGCTGAAGAGCTTGTCATCATGGGTAGGAATATCCTTGACAGCAAAGCGTCGCCAGTGCATATTCACAGATTTGGGAGGTCGACCCTCGAAGTAAGACGAGCGGATGGTGAAAAGGTCTTGCCCGAATTGGCCACGTCTAGGTAAATTAGTACGTTGCATAACAGCGGAGCCGAAGGTAACTTACGGAACGCCTTCATATGCCACGGTGCAGTCATACATGTAGTCGACCGTCTTCTCCAGTTCGGATAGACAGAAAAGTAGTCCGGTGCTCCGCGGGAGCATTGTGTGCTGCATGTCGGGAATCCCGTTCTTATCCGCCCATTTCTTGCTGGAGACGCGCCCATTGTCGGAGAGGTTGGTCCCCTCGGGGAATATGAGCAACCACATGGGGTCGAGATGCTTTGATCCCGCCATGGGGCCTTTGTGACTCGCGCTTAGCTTGCGTAGCCTGTACTGGAATCTTTCCTGGTCAGTGGCCCATTTGCGCGAGAGGAAGATGAAGCCGTAAAACATCATGCCGGTTCCGAGGATAGGTATGTATTTGATGGATTCTTTGAGAATGATGTAGAGATGACCGTGCATTCGTGCAGTATAGGCGATCCACCATAGGTAGATCCAATCGGTGTAGATCTGATGATTAGCGATCAGGACCAGGCGCTCGGGGAAATCGCACACGAGCGTGCCATCTTTTCTCTGGTGCAACTGGCCTCTGACGCTCTCGTCACCACTGACCCTCATTTTGACAGGAGCCCACCAGTGAGTCATTGTGGTGACTAGGACGCCAAACTGCTGCTTGGTCACGGCCATCCATGCATAGAACCAGTCCTTGTTGTAGAAGTAGAGAGGAGCGCCTATGACCTGAGTGATGGAGATGCTGATGCCGGGTGTTAGCGTCCTGGGTTGGTGTTAGCGGAGAATATACCCACGCGATGCAACCGCCGACAAAGTACAGGAAGAAGAGAAACATGCGCAGAGCTTGGGCCCAGGTGCCGTGCTTAATGGCGCCTCCTGGGTGCGGTCGGTCGCCCAAGACATCTCGTCGTCTGTGCTGTTCTGGCTTCTTTTGGTCGGCGGTGACGGGTTGTATGGTTGCGGGAGCGGATGGGGGATTGTGACGAAGGTGAAGGCCATCGTTGGCCATGGTGGTGTGGATAGGACGAGGTACTAGAGAGGAGAATGGGAGCAGGCGGAGACAGAGGCGGAGACAGAGAGGCGGAATAAAGCGGAAGGTAGGTTGGGGTTGTGGTGTGTCGCGCGGTCCCGTGCCGTATCGTGCACGCGGCGACGGCGGTGGTGGTGGGTGGTGGTAGTGGGGGAGGAGGGGTGCTAGAATCTATGGTGGGGGAGAGAGAGGAGAGAAAGAGAGACGCGAAGTGGAAGCAGAGAGGTACAGTACATGTATGCATGTAATACATCGATGAATATAAGGACTTATGTAGGTAAGGTACCTAGGTAGGCAGCACTGTGCACAAGCAACGCAACGCATTTGCCAGCTTTGGCCATGTCGACGAGTAACTTACAATGAATGATGAGTTAAGTAAAGCAGGTGGTCATGCCTGCCTGCCCTGCCCTGCCCTGCCCTGCTCTGCTCTGCTCTGCTGCTGCCTCATCATCCCTGCTCAGTACTTAAATAAGTAGTTATCTGCGCATGTGTCATCATTATAACCAAGTTAAACATACTTAGTTAACCCGGTTACAGGCAAATATACATGTCATGTATGTATGTTATCGTCAGGTACATCTCCTGTACATGTAGGTACCTGGGTTACTTCAGTATCACCGAGGCAAAAAGGACATGAGGAGCTTGGACCAGCAAATTAAATTAGGATAGATCCACACACGATTCATCCCATCTCTCCGTTTCTCCTTTGTCTACACGCTTTCTTCTGCTTGCTCTCGATTCTACACGTCGCTCACGGTGCCATGCTGCTGTCCTGGTACCATGCACGACTCAAGTAACCGTCCGCAGCGCCTGCCATGAAGCTCGCTCACCTTTACCCTTCCTCCTCCTTGCCGCCCCTTCGCTGCGTGCGAGCCTTTTCCACCACTCGAAGCCGACCTATCGTCAAGCCCATCTCTGCCCTACCCAACCGCATAAAACCAATTTACGCCCAAAGCCCTCAAGCGACCCTTCTTTCCCTACAATGGCCGTCGCCTCCGAGAAATATCCTCATTACCAAGAAGAAGCGAACCCCCGGCATAACCCACTCGCTCCTTGAATACGCTACCCACCTCAACTCCGCCTATCCCTCGATAAATATCATCCTCGAGCCAGAATCAGCGACCGAGATCCATGATGCCGTCCCCTTTCCTGTCTACACCTACGACGCAGCCCCACCCAATGGCACCCCTCCGCTTCTCTCTGACAAAACCGATCTCATATGCACTTTGGGTGGAGATGGCACCATTCTCCGCGCCAGTAGTCTATTCTCGCACGCAGCAAATGTTCCGCCTATACTCAGTTTTGCCATGGGCACTATAGGCTTCTTGGGCGAATGGAAATTCACCGAGCACAAACGAGCATTTCGAGAGGTGTATATGAGCGGCGCAAGCGATGCCTACGCCAATCTCGAGCTTCCTTCGGAACCAATCGCTGCGTCACACTCCGATTCTTCGGCTCGTCCATTGTCCTATGCAGACATCCGGGGCAAAGCCATGGGAACCACTCGCACTGCGCGTATCCTTCTTCGTAACCGCCTCAAGGTGGGCGTTTTCGGGCCCGACGGCAACCGTATCAATAGTTCCATAGACCGCGACACGTATGCTCTCAACGAAGTTATCGTTCATCGCGGGGTCTCGCCTCACTTGAAGATTGTTGATGTATTCGTCGGGGGCCGCTTCTTGACCGAAGGAGTAGCGGATGGCATGATCATCTCCTCGCCCACGGGGTCTACCGCTTACTCATTATCTTCAGGCGGCTCCATCGTGCACCCACTGGTCTCCTCTCTGCTTCTTACACCCATCTGCCCGCGCTCACTTTCCTTTCGTCCCTTGGTCCTCCCGGCCAATACTCCCATCACTTTGCGTCTTGGTGAAAAGAATCGCGGTCGAGAAGTTGATGTCAGTATCGATGGAAGGCGGATCTCTGGGGGTATTGGCGTTGGTATGGAAGTGCGCGTTTTGGGTGAAGAAGTGAAGAATGCCGAAGGCGAGTGGTGCGGTGGGGTCCCGAGTATTGTAAGGGGCACCACAGGAATGGCGGGGGAGGCAATGGAGGAGGATCATTGGGTAGGAGGATTGAACGCGTTGCTGAAATTCAATTATCCCTTCGGAGACCAAGACGCGGAAGGCGGAAGACGGTAGAGTTTTCACATTCGATTACTTCATTCGGTTACATGAATGATATTTAGACTTCTATTTCTTGTGTAGGGCGGACAGTGTGGGCTGAAAAAAGGGAGTGAGTGCACAAAAACACACCAGGTGACTTCGATTTCCCCATGTGTACCGAAGAAAGTGCCTGTGATCTACCATTTGGAATATGCATGTGTTGGGATTTTCGGATTTTCGGATTTTCGGGTTTTCAGTAATTTGTTTTTCTTGTCTTCAGCTCCTTCGAAACCCCGAATTCCAATGCCAGTGGCTACTCAGCCTGAACGAGTCCATGTCTCGTTTCCCTCGACATTGATTCCGATAGGCAAACGGTCTAATAACACACTTTACGCAACACATGAATCTTACATGCGCTGCTTACAAGAAGAGGAAAAGGGTCTAAACAAACCCGCCGTTGCCAAACCGCCATCCTTTCGCCTTTGCTTCAGCGTGCGAGTCTCTTCCACGTCTTGATCAACTCCCCCCTCCCTCCTCTCCCCTCTTCCCTCTCCCCAACATCATGTCTTTGGACATCAGTGAATCCATTGACAGATCGCAAATGCCCGGCAGTGCGACATGAACTAAGGGCTAAAAACACAAGTGTTGTACACAGATCACAGACATCCAGCGCACAAAGCATTACCGTTGTGCGGGTTCTAAGCCGGACGCAAAGGTACAGCCAGGTATATTGGTTGGCGCCAGCACGATGCAGACTCATAGATGAATCCTCATGGTATCGTTGTTCCCAAATGCTTTGCCACAATTAGGGCATTTTCTGGCTCGGTTGGTAAGGCGATCCTGGATGCACTTGTCGCAAAAGACGTGTCCGCATGTCTTGATGACGGTATCCTTGATCTTATTCTTACAGATCTGACATTGAAGCATACTCTGCGTACATGTTAGTATTGTTTCTCTCACGTGCCGCTCGCCTGTGACTGACCTCCATCATGGTGACCGATTCACTCTGCTGACCCTGTCCTTTCTTTTTCCAGTGATCTATTTGTTTATGAAGACCTTCCACTTGTGCCGTCATCTTGTCGCGCTCAACCTCGGCTTCGCGTTGCGCTTTCTTTGCAGCAAGGTAGGTCGCATCCTTGGTCTCGACAATCTTCTTAAGCTCCGCAATCTGGCTGACATGGCCCTCGGTTGCTATTGCATTTTCGTTTGTTTTTTGCTGCAACTGGCGATGCTGTGCTGCCAAATCATCCATCTGTGCTCTCATTTCTGCCGTTTGCTTTTCGAGTTTGTCCACCAAGGATCGACTGGAAGAATCAGCCTCTTTCAACTGGGCGACTACTTTGGTACCCTTTCCAACTTGTTCTTGGAGCGCTTTTAGTTGTGATTGCAAAGCCTCCTTCGCCTTCATTGCCGCGAAGAATTTTTGGTCCGCCTTGGCTTTGTCTGCCATTGCCCTAGATACGTTCTCTTCCCAAGTAGCGATTTCGGCTATCTTTTTACCAGCAATGGCTTGTGCTTTCTTCCACGCGGCCTCCAGTCCGGGCAACTCCTCGCTCAGTATTTTGTTTTTCTGCTCGTAAGTTTTAACCTTGGATCGTAACTGCTCTAGCGATAAGGACTCAAGATCCGGTAAACCTTCTGCAGACTCCTGTTCTGTTAATTGCAGCCTCAGCCTCTTGCACTCCAACTCTAGTGTAGATATGCGGCTTTCGCATGCACTCAAAAGCTCCATGCTCTGCTGTTTGGAGATTTCAACATCCTTCCGACTCGACTCAAGTACCTTATTTTCCGCCAAAAGTTCGTCTCGGGCATGACGAATGCGTGTCAGATTCAATTCCGCTTGCACCACCGCGCTTTCAGACTCGCTAATAGTGGCGCGAGCTTCGTCGTCGACCTTGATTCGGTATGCAGTTCTTTCAGCCTGGTACTTTTTCGCCTCCTCGCGGAGTTGTATATTTGTAGCTTCCAAATGGTTGATCCTTTTGATAACGTCTTCGTGCTGCGACTTGATAGCTTTGAATAGATCGGTCTTGGCATAATCATCGTCTGAAAGACCAGCTAGTTTTACGGTCAATGCCGTGACTTCATCGGTTAATTTCTTGTTCACACTCTCCAACTCTGCAACGTGCTCTTTACGTTTGGCAGCCTCGGCAACAGCTTGATACCGCGCAGTCTCCACCTCCTCCGCTAGAACCCCTGAAATTGCGCCATTCACAGGTTCCACACCATTACTTGCGGAGGGGGTTTCTTCCTTAACAGTGACGCTAGAAGCAATAGCCTGACTCTCCAATTTTTGCACCTGATGACTTTTCAGGCGATCAATCTTTTTTTCTGCAATCATATAGCGATGTGTAGCAGTAACTAGGCGCTCTGACATTTGTTCCTTCTCAGTTGCGACCCGTTGTAGCTCACAAATATGCTTCTTCTCAGCTGCTAAGAGATGCGATATCTGGTGCTGCAAATCAGCCACCTCGGGGCCCGTAGGCGAGTATTTTGCGAACAATCCAGACAATGCCGTCACTATCTTATCCTTGCGAGCCGACAGATGCTCTTTGAGTCTCCGAGAGTTTTCGAAGAACAGAGTAGACGGGATGGAGCGAGTAGAATCTAAGAGAGTTAGGAACAAAACTCTCTGCGACCATATCGGCCTCAGGTTGGTACTTACCAAGTTGTTGGGTGACAGGCAGCTTTTCTCCGCTTAATACCTTTATCTCGTCAACCAGCTAGGAGCTGTCAGCATGTGCATTGCAAGCTCAAATGCGATGAATACTAACCTGATCGAACCATATATCTATTGTGCGGAGGTGATCATCGTGGTACTGCGAACGGCTCTCGATCTCGCTGAGCTGAGACTCGATGGTGGCCTTTTCACGTTTGTATTCGCGTAGCTGGCGTAGAATGGCATCTTTCTGAAAGGCCTACGAACAAGACCGATGTCAGCAATCTAGCTAGAGGACATGTGGAGGACAGGGCGCGGGGCCGAGAGAAGGGGGCGAACGAACCTCGATCTCTTCTTTCCATGGTAGGTCAGCATCAGGATGCGACCTCGCACCGTTAACAGCTACAGCTTGCCTCTTAGCAGGGGGAGCAGCGTCTTCATGGCCAGCGGGCCTTTTACGGTCCTCCATCTTGACGGTGTCAAGCGATGGGAGTGCGACGATCCTTGCTTCGAGCCTCATCAGAACAGACCCAGACGGTATTGGCGAGAGGCAATGACAGTGACAAAGCCGTTCACGTCATTGAGAAGCAAAGGAAAGTATAAATAGGATGGAGAGCAGGCGCGCAGGAAGGGGGCCTAGGGAGGGAATTGTCGTGGAAGGTCGGCGAGGAGGTGGGTAAGAGGTTGAGCGCAAGGACATGAAGACGAATTGAGATTGAATCCTAGGCCGGTGTTATGTAAGCCTCACGTGCACTTGTCTCGCTAGCGCCTAGCGCATTGTACACGTAATTTTAATCCTTCAACATATCTAGATGCGGAACAATCGTTGCAGCACGCGGCAACAGTTCTGACGTGGATTAGTTCAATTGTTGCAAATACTGGTGTAGTTTGACAAAGTGCTTTGTGCGGCAGGCAAGACGCGATTTAGACCATACGAAAGTTATCACTCCCACTGGGATTCCCTGAGTCCCGGCCCAATGCTACCTTACATATGGTGAAGGCCAATCGGCCAATCATAGCCATGTTATGTATTCGACCACGCACTTGATTAGAGAGCTTCAGCAACGACCCTCCCACTGAAGAATCCATTCTTCGCCCCACTCAACATACACATGCAGCCACACTCCCCGTTCGGCGCTTTCTCTCTCCAAACTACTTACCTGTACATACCTACACATTTAGAGTCTCTCTCCTTCTTCCCATGCTACATCATCGTCAAACACCACAGTCATGTCGGGAGAGGAGGAGTCGCAGCTGCCGCCGCCAGCCGCCAGCATCAACGCCAACAATGATAAACCACGGCCAAAGCCTGTCATGACCTCTGCCTTCATAAACAGTGAGTCCATGCCCACTCTATGCTACTACGGAAAGCATTACTGATGGTAAATCAGAGGGCGCGAAGGTGTTCGCACCCAAGGTCAAGGGCCGAAGAAGGCCGGCTACTTCCACCTCTACCCCCGCTTCTTCTCAACCTCAAGCTTCTACAGCTTCCACCAGTGCATCGCAAGTGCAACCGCTTCCGCCTATCGCAGCACAGGATTCGGTGACCCAGGAATTACCCCATCCCGAGCTACCCACACCTGCCTCATCAATCTCGGTTGCACAGGTGGAAACTGGCATCGAGCCCTCGTCAATTGTCGCCCCAAAAATTGCTATAGAAACATCGCTGCAGCGTGCTAGTAAAGAGATTTCTCTCGTTGAGACCTTACGTCCAGCGTCAGAGACAGATCAAGGTCCGCAAGGCAGGAATGTTGAAGCACAAATCCACTCGGGTGTAATTCACTCTGACCCCACAGTTTCCGATAAGACCCACAGTGCGCCTCCCATCCACCTTGAAACCAGCCAGCTTGAACCATACTCTGCTCATCAGCCTGCAATTGAAACCAACGATCCAAACAAACACATACAAATAGAGGCTCATAAAACCCTCGTCCCGGCACAATCACAATCGCTGTCTGAAACACTTTCCTCTAATAGTCAAGCAGATTCTGCGAGTGACAGCCACGCTACTCGAGTACAGGCCATTGCTGATCCGACAGAACCGTCGAGTCGGACTTTACCATGGACTACTGTTAATACGCCGCATGAGGAAATTGGGGATGCTGAGGTTGTTACCAATAGGCGAAAAGCAGCATCAAAACGTAGAAAGGGACCTGTGACACTAAGAAATATTGACGAGGAGGAAGGGAATGGGGGCAAAGAGGATGCTGAATACGTGACTCCTAGGCGGACCAACACGAAATCTCGGACGAAAAAACGGATGGCCGAAGCAGCTGGTGCTGTCGATGGAAGTTCTGGTGGCGCAAATCCTGCGAAGAAACCGCGCAAGACAAGAAAGAGCAAGACGAAACAGAAGGCCGGTGAATCTATGGAAGGGCGTGAGCAAGTGGGCGAGGGGACAGCGGCTCGACCAAAGGCGAAACGAACATTGACCAAAAAAACCGCTCAAGCGCAGGGAAGTGTTGCGGGAGGAGAGCCTCAAAATGATGAAGAGCAAGCACCGAAGCGTAAAGGCCGTCCACCACGTGAAGACACGCCTCCCGATGCTGAGAACGAACGTATCGATGTGGAGACAACATTCATGGGCAATCTCGCGACCCGTAATATCCGCGTTGGAAAGTTATCCCAGAGGGAAAAGAAGATGAGGGAAGCGAACTGGGACGAGATTAGACAAAAGTGGAGAGAAGACGAAGCTTTGGGCAGTAGTCGCAGTCGGGAGGAGCAAGCAGAAGCCTTGCGGAAATTGAATGAGGCAGCACGTGCTAGTGGAGCTGATCAATCCCAGGTGGAGCAGTTGGAACTTGGAGAAGATGGGCAATTTCGTCTCAAAGCCACTGCACGTGTTATTGATCAGGGTGCGGAAGCAGACAGGTTTTTTGAGAGCATGGAAACAGTCGCTGAAGATGACCTGACCAATCGCATTACTCACAAGAGCTTCATGCGTAATAACAAAAGGAATCCAGAGGAGTTCATGTTGCCTGGACAAGGCAGACGCTGGAACCTTAAGGACACAAACGACTTTTACGATGCGCTGCGAATGTTTGGTACAGATTTCATGATGATCTCAACCCTCTTCCCAGGTGCCACCCGTCGTTCCATCAAATTGAAATTTGTTCGGGAAGAACGAGCGGATCCAGATGGCGTGAGAGAAGCTCTACATGGCCAAGTTAATAGCGACTGGGACCAATATCTTGTTAATTCTGGCCGTGAAGCATCTGAATTCAAGGATCCAGATGAGGTCATGCGCGAGCTTGAAGAAGAAAGACGTTCTTTTGATGTCCAAATTGCTGCAGCGAAAGAAGCTGCCGAAGAAGAAAAGAGGCAGAGACGATTGGCGGGCATCGATAGTGATGCTGAAGACGGAGGAGAGAAGGAAAATCCCAATGGAAAGAAGAAGAGAGGTAAAAAAGATAAGGTCGTCACATTTGCAGAGGAAGGAGTTGAGGTCCTAGGTACCGTGGACGAAAACGATGGATGGGGACGGGAATGAAAGGTTGATGCGGGAAAACCACACCTATGTCAAAGCACCAATTCATGTATAAGTGTTCGCAGGGATTGACATAGGCGGAGTGTGGAAGGAACTTGATTGGAGCCTGGCTTTTCCTCCCCTAGCCTCCTTATTTCGATTTTATGTTCATTCTAAGATACCCCATTATGATACAATAGTTTATTCATCGATTCCCCCAACAATAATACCGTAATTTTCGAGCACTACGTACGTCTGTACGTGGTATGGCTCGTGTAATCTTTCTTTGGGCCTTTGACAATGTAGTGAACTTCCCACCACTGCCCGCTGGCCCCAGCGTCTCCTGCCAAATTCATATCAAATCGCCAGCTTGCAGCGTACAAATCTTCAGCACAAAGATGTTGTTCTTTGTTTTTTGCCTCCAATATGGCATTACCTCCATCTCCCCACGCCACTTTCATGGCATCCATTTCGACGAACAAACCGCCGACGCGTTCCTCCTTCCAAGCTTCATCCAAATAAAAATGGACCGCGATTCGAGTAGGTGTTTCTTGGGGAGCATCTGAACCCAGCCGATAGATGTAATTTTTCCTTGTTTGGAGAGTCAGACCCGTCGTGGTTGAGAATTCACCTTCCTCAGAATAGAGGAGCGTGTTGGCTATGTGCATGGCAGAGGCTGTTTGGTTATGTTCTGGCGAGGACGTCGCGAAGGGGACGAATGTTGCATTCCCGTTCACGGTGCCTGAAGGATGTTGTGGGAGGTTAGAGGTCAGTGTGCGTGTAAAGGTCCACGGTTTGCCTGAATTTTGAAGAGCATTGAATATTGCGGGCGTTGCGTTGGATAGAGGGCTCAGCGGAGCTGGTGAAGCTGCGACTTCGGATGAACAGTGGTCCCGGACATTATTCGACAGGGTGGTCGATGATTTCCCATCAGTGCCGACCACTTGCAGTTGGGTAACCATAGAGGGCTCGGGCATTAGAAAAGCGTGAACTGACAGCAAGGTTTTTCTTGAGGGATTCAAACTCGCATTGGTTGTTGTCAACCAAGCTAATCGCCGCTTGATGAATGTTTTGGTGATTTCGTTTTTCTCCAGTTTGGGTCTTATTCTCCCACCTTCGTCCGCATAAAGACATAAGATCGCCAAGGAGACACCAACAGAGAGATCTTTGCCCGTTGGGCAGCAGACTACGATGTTTCCGAGCTGTGATGGAAGTGAGGAGAAGAATGTGATAAGATGCGGAAGTTGAAGACGGAGGTCTCTTGAGCCAGCCTTCCCGTTTTGGCACTTAAGCCAAAGGTATTTCCTGTTCCGAGCGTAGTCCGTGTTTTTTGTGAATTGGGGCGCTGTTCCGCAGCTGATGATTATCTGGTACGGCTCAAGATCTAGGTTCCGCGTTGCCGAAACGTACAAATTAGATGTCGGCTCGATACGTGTGGGCATTGCATCTGCAGCTTCCTCCCCAATTGCCATTTCCTTAATCAGCGCAGGCAAGTCTTCTTCGCCCGCATTCAACAATTGAAATTGATGTTTCCAGAATAAAGCTGGAGTCAGACCGCAAGACCATGCTTCATGATCGTCAGCGGCCCCCTGTATATATGTCCTCCCAGAGTCTTCTTCATTGTGGACTCGCCGCGAAGCCGTACAAAGTACCAGAGGGTGGAAATCCGCAAAATGTGGCCTAGATTTCGGCAGGTCTGACGCCTGTGTGACCCATATTGGACGTAAAGGTTTCGAAATCTGTGATCGGAGATGCGTGAGGTTAGGCTTGCAGATGTCTAGGAACTGGCTAACAAAAGTATCGATTCTTCTCTCGATTTGTGTATGCTCGCTTACAGGAACGTCATGTGGCGGAGTATACAGGTGGTGATATGACGGGGAGCTGGGGAAGATTGCACGATTTAACACGCAGCACCAGATTGGAATTGTCTTGGACAGTGAGTCGGGCATATCTTGTATACGTGAGCTGCTGTTCTCGGTATTATATGTACCACATGGAGCACTTGCGCAGACTTACTTTTTCTTCGCGTCGAATCTACAATAACCGCCCCATTTTTCTCTCCCACTACCCGCAATATTTGGAGATTCACCCTCCTCAAACTGAAACTCCACTCTTCTTTGTGACCATCGGTGCTTTTGAAATAAGCGCTCTCCGCCTTGAGCGCGGGTGAGATGTACCAACTTCCGCATCTTTCATTAGCGATTAAGGGTAAATCATAGGCAGTGGAGACCCGCCTGACAAAAGAGGAGTCTGATGTTATAGATTCGAGACGATTGCGAATCGAGGGCACGGGTCTTTTAGAAGGGTGGGAGCTTGTGTGAGGATGAGTAGATTGGGAGCTCAATGATTCTGCAGTATGAGCCATTGTCGTAGTATAGCCAACAACTATTCATTGATATTTGGTGTTACTTGGTGTTGGTTGGTACGGGTCATGGGTAGTAAGTACGTGGAATGAACCCGAATGCTGAGTTCCGCCAAGTTCGGAATTCTCGCTGAAAGGTGTTTGATATTCCCTTTGGATTCACCAACGGCTTTGGTTTTCAATGGGGTTTAGTATGCTTGGTAGGGTGGTGAGGATGTCAACAGCGAGAAGTAAAAAGGAAAAAAAAGGCTTGGCAATTTCCCCGCTCTCATTCATGTTAACCCGTCGATGGGTACTTCAAATAGTAGATGCCCAAATTTCCAAGTAAATAATATCAGAGGACAGATAAAAAGAGAGGGAAAGGGAAAGAATAGGGCAATGCAAGCCATATCTTATGTTACTCTCAACATGCTGCAATTCAGGTGGGTGATGGGGGAACATGCAATTTTTGCCAATGAAATTAGCAGTCTATTTTCCATGGAGAATACGTTGAGTACACGTGTTGTACTACTCTTTGCTACAGCAAATAGACAAAAGCGTCTCTCAATATTTGTGATGTGGTTGTAGACTAGACACTGGGGTACGATACGTGGAATACAACTGATGTCCCACACGCAAGTAAAGCATTGTTTGCGCTTCTTAACATATCTCAAAATCTCCAACCCCGAGACTCTGATATCTACTATCAGCAGTCAACAGTTCGAGTATGGCGTTGAGCAGGCTCTCCTCCAGTTGCATGTTTTGGAGATCTGTGACCTTTTGTAAGACAGATTTCCTCTCGTCGCCTACGACATTAAGGATTTGCCACTTCTTATCCAAGTACATGTTAGCATGAAGCAACAGATCATTCGTAATGCGCGGAACAGGGTCGACAATGTCGAGCTGTGGGCCGGTAGCAGAAGATGTCGTGGGAAGCTCAATGATGCAGGTTTGCGCCGAAGAAACCGCGCCGAGGGTGATAAGAGTGCCATTGTGAACATTTTCCACACTATAGGGTAGCGACTTGGCGCGTTTTGAACATGTGGTGATGCAGCGAAACGCTGCAGCGGACGGTATGCCATTCGGTGTGTAGGCGATGAGACGCACTTTCCATTCGCGCGTTTGGGGGATGCTGGGATCATTTGGGGGGTAGGCTGGCCCGATAGTGATGACACCCGTATCTTGCTTATATGTGATGGGTGTAGTAACAAGGTGTACACCTTCATCGGCTTCTCCATCAGCACTACCAGATTCAACAATCTGGAACCCACCGTCGGTTACATAGGTCCCCGTTCCGTTATCCTCGAGAAGATCGAAAGAACCATCTGCGCCAACTACCAGTAGAATTTCGATTGCTTCAGGATTGGGCGAGCCGCTCTGAGGACGCCATGCAGCGTCCAGGGGAATGATTGCACCCTCCGGAGCAAGTACGGGGGTTTGTGTAAGTGGGCGATGAAGCTGAAATCTGCGGTCGCCATCATACACCATACCAGTGAATATGTCGACATAGCGATGCGGTGGAAACCACATTTTAATAGCACCTAAGTGGGTCGTTTTGTTACGTGGTTGAGTTATGGGAGCCACCAACAATTCACTCCCAAAACGGTACTGGTTCGGGACCTCATACGCCTCATCACGATCAGCAAAGTCCCAATACATTGGTGTGACGATAGGCTCATCATTCATGGCTGAGCGCGCATTCATGGTATACAAATACGGAATAAGACGATGCCGCAGTCGTAGCGTATCCTCGACGATCTTGCAAGCTTCGTCTGTGAATGCCCACGGCTCTCGAGTATTGAATGGGTTCATGTCAGAGTGTAAGCGAAGAATGGGTGACCAACATCCTAGCTGTACCCATCTGGTGTACAGCTCATCGTCTTTGTAGCCTTGCGTGTGCCCCCCGATATCATTGCTCCACCACCCATACCCGATGTTGGATGCTGTCGCTGTGAACTCTGGTTGAAAGTCGAGCGAATCCCACGTTATGATTGTGTCTCCAGAAAAGCCGATCTGATAGCGTTGAGCTCCAGGTCCCCCAAACCTTGAAAATATGAGAGGTCTTTGGGTCCCACGTCCTATATCTAAGAAATGAAAATGATTCAAGACCCAAAGAGGGTCTATTCCGGGGATCTTAGAACCTTGACCCTGTTGCCAATCGACCCACCAAAAGTCCACTCCCCTTTCTTCGTGCTGATGATGAACGATGTCAAAGTACGCGTCCATAAACTTCTTGTCGGTACAGTCAAAATCGACAGCTTTTTGGGTAGCTGGATCAATCCCCAGAAATTTTGCAACTTCTGGGTACTGCTCCTCCCAATACCGAATGCCATCAGCGGGATGCAGGTTAAGCGTGACTTTCATACCTCGCTTGTGCAGCTCCTTCATGAATTGGTTTGGGTCTGGGAAGAGTCTCTTGTTCCAAGTATAGCCGGTCCAACCGTTCTGACCTTGGGGGATTTCTTCTCCGGGCCTGACAAGGTGCCAATCCATGTCTACCACGGCGACATTCATGGGAACATCATCACGATCGAAATGATGGAGAAGTTCGAAGTACTCCTTCTCGTCATACCGATGGTAGCGGCTCCACCAATTCCCCATTGCGAACCGTGGCAACAAAGGCTGACTCCCAGAAACAGCATAGTATGCCCGCATGGCGTCACGGTAGTCGTGGCCGTACAGAAAGATGTAAGCGTCGCTCCTATCACCCGTTTTGCGTGGGGCAATCCAGCCATTGCTTTCAAATAACATAGTCTTGGAGTCGTCCAACACGGCGATGCCCTCGCGCGAAAGGATGCCCGGGCCGAGCTCTCTCCGACCATCTGCGCCATCCAGGGTTCTTGTTGTGCCGCCGAGGTTGGAAAGTTGCTGACCATATGTCCACTTGGCCGTGATGGAACCCTTGAGATGGACAACAAAGCCCTCGGCACTGAACTTGTTTTTATCGTATACGACATGGAAGCGCTTGGTGACGATCTCAACCAGGTGGCCGCGGTCCCAGACATAGAAGTCGGGAACTGCCAGCTCTCGGTTGATGGCGAAGGTGGATGCGCGATCCTCAAACTGGCCGTCATGGGCCCACTCAAAGCGCAACAGACCGTCAGCCAGGACGGTAAAGCGATAGTTGTCGCCGCGAAGGATGGCGTCTGGGTGGGCTACGGGGCGGGTCTTGAAATCATAGCGGGCGGGCGTCGACATGGCGACGGCGGGCATTCAAGGGTTAGGAAAGAATGGTGGATGGAAAGGCCGAAGCTGGCGCAGGCCTTGGTATAAGTGCAGGCAGGATGCAAGCCTCGTCGAAGAAGGCGGTGTCGCGTTGGTTGCCCAGCCATCCATGAACAAGAGCAGTGACTAACAATGGATTGGGCTTGTGACCTCAGCACATGGGGGCGCCGGGGCGGGTGTGGGTCAGACGCACTCGCACACCTACTCCGTGCATCATCTTGGCATGAACGACTGGGGGAAAAGCGGGGAGAGGAATACGAAAAGGAGGGCGAGGGGAGGGAGAGTGAAGGGCGGGAGCATGGTGATGATGATGATGGAGACGATGAAGACGAAGATGGATGGTTACGCCAAGGGTCGCGGGACATGTTCACACGGGCATACCTAAGTAGGTATGTATGTACGAAAACATACGAGTTAGGTCCATGGGCCCTGCATCACAAGACCATGAACGGTGGGTGTGTTCCTGCATAATAATGACTAAGTAGTTAACGCCCAGCCAAGTCAACGTTGAAGTTAGATGATATATGTTTTTTTACATATATGTGTGTAACGTGCTACGCTACGAATTGAAAATGCGACTGTACAGCTTTTCATGCCGACCCACCCACAGATCCATGACGGGAACGCTCTGGCCCGCATCTTCGATGCGTGTGTCCCATCCGTCTTGGACGAGGCCCCCGATGCGGCGTTGCAAGTCGGACCCAGCGAGCACCGCCTGCGCCTGATAGGGACCCATGACGCTGGCGCGAACAGCAGCGCTCGTGATGGTTCGCGCGTGGGAAAAGAGGAAGAGATAGGCTGCATCTTGAAGTGGCACGGCAAGCGCACGAGTGACGACACCCCACAGCGGGGCAAGGTGGGCGTGAACTTCATCCGACGTGCGAATCTGTTTGGAAAAGGCTGACAGGACGTCCGCCGCCCTCTGTTCGGCCTGTTTGTCCATGCAGTCGTCCATGTGCACATGCATATATTCGGCTCGGTAACTCCGCTCCCACACCGTCAGCAGCGCCCGGCCCTGCGCGACACTTGCCCGTCGCGCCACGGTGCATGGCGTGCTTGCATCAAAGTCATTGTCGAGCTCTTCTATCCGTTCCGGATGTCGATATCCCGCCAAAACATAGGGCAGGGCCGTGCCGGCCAGTGTCGATAAAGAGAGTTGGAGAAAGGCGAAGAACGAAGGGATTCCCGACGCACTTGATGCTGGCGTTGAGCCTGACGCCTGTAGCTTTTGGTGGGCCAGGTACGATTCAAGACCGCTGCTGAAAGCAAAAGACCCTAGGGGCAGGGCAGAGTCGGAGAGTAAGAGGAGCGCATGGAGAGATGCGTTGGTGGGGAGAGGGCATGGGCATGGTGTCTCATCCTTGCCCAGTGTCGAGGGTTGCGGAAGCGACGCATTGGAAGAAGCTTCACTGGCACCCAATCTTGACCTGGCGTGGTGCAGTCGAATCTCAAGCTCAGCTATCTCGGCTTCCAGACCGGTAGTCATTTGAGTGTGGAGAAGGAGGCTGAAAGACGGTAACACTGGGGAACTTTCCCCACTAGACCCTACAAACTTAATGTACTCGCCTAACTGTACACGATGGGAGAATTTTTATTGGCACCTACATACCCTTATGTATGTACCCATTGTAGTTACCTGAATACCTAGGTATGCAATGTTGCTACATTGGAGCATGGCATTTTCATAGTCTAACCATGCATCCGTTCTTGTTTGCATATTCAAGATATACATGTGTGGCGTGTACCCAATCAATACGGGAACTAAATGCCATAATGCACGTCAGATTGCTCTAGTTTGAACCACAACATGCATGCAGGTCAATGGAATACTAAGGTATTGAGCTTTGAAGATACACCAATGCACATGTCGCTGTGAAGTGAGACCTTCTTTCAGAAGTCTTTGAAGATAGTCATTTGCCGATACATTAACCAACCACTCAACTAAATGAATAGAGCAGAAATGATGCTCGACGGCCATGGAATCAATTATTGGGTAACCCTCCGAAACCGAAACTCCAGAGTGAGGACTGCACTGAGCAGCCGTTGATCTCCCCTAACTGATACTAATTGCCCAAACCTAGTCCATCCGGAGAATCCAGAAGCCTGTTCAATCTCGCAGGCTCACAAATGGGTATAATTAAGATGCAAAGGAGTAGGTGGAGAACAACAAAATTTCCGACCCAAATCCCTCGGCAAATGCTCGTAAACTCATAACAATCGTCATCTGCTACTCGCAGACTACACCTACACCGGCTTTGTTTCGGATTCATCTCCTTTCGAAGAATCTTTTGGGATGTCGTCGAAAGCGGCTACATCTTTGGCGGCTTTGTGATTCTTAGAGCTGGTTTGCATGAAGAGAGTTTTCGGTTTGGAGCTACGCGTGGAGTTAGTATGCCGGCTTCGTGACGTCTAAGGAGTAGCATGTCTTCAGTGTTGCTCTTACTTCTTGAGAATGTTGCGGCCTCGATGAGCGCTCAGCTTTTTCGTAGCGGGCGACATGATGGCCTAACTCGGGATAACAAATCAGTACGGTTCACGCATTTTGGAGGGAGGGACAGCTCACATCAGATGGCGAGACGAACTGCTGCGGCCTGTTGGGTGGGCGCGTCAGTGTCACAGTACGAAGCAGAGGCGCGCAGCTTTTGTCAACGCACTTTTTCTCGTCGAGGCGTGTCTGCAGCATCTGGCGGTGATATTCCATGCTCTTTGGCTTCTCCTTCTCAGGTGACGCCGTGATTCGCACGTTGGCGTCGCGATCGCCGAGGACGTTGGCAGCAGTCATGCTGGTTGTGGCTCTTGTTTCGGAGGGAAGGAGGATCGTATGGTTGAAGTGGAGTGGAACGGCTTCAATCACAGATGCGTTTAGTGTGTATATGTATGTGTGTAGGCGTGTTGCTTTAGGTGGAGGGTTGCATGAAGTTTAAAACTACGTTTACCGAGTTTGTTTAGACAGCGTGCGTTGCCATGGCGACAGTTACCGATACGGGAATTATGCAGCACCCACGTCATGCTCCCCTGCGTCAGTCCACTTATTAACCGGTAACGCCCTACATACCAATACCTAGGTATGTACCATTACTCTTCTCGATTGTCTATCAACCTTGTGCCGCATTTCAACGATGCATATACGGTTTTGCCGCCCGCAAATATCTATTTGACCCCATATAAATTGATACAATGATAGGTGAAAACAAACATATGTTAACCTGTGCCACACCCAGAACAGCGCTCAAGGCAATAGAGAAATACTCCAATAATGCACACTCTTTAATCTTACAGCCTCTCTCTCGCTCACCCAGCTAAAACCTCAGTTCTGCCTCACTCTTGTGTCCTTCCATGGCCTCCTTGAAGCCCTTGCGGTTGAGAATTTCCTCCACTTTCTCCATCATTGGGCCCTCCCTTCTTCTGCTGTAATCGCCCTCTTCAATCTCATATCCGGCCCGTGTGGCGGCTTCCAAACCCTCGTACTCCCAGATATTGGCCTTCATTCCCACACCATGATATTGGTGTTTTTGTAAAAATGCCAACCAAGCCTTCACAACATCCGGGTGGCCATCTTGGATTTGAATAAGCCTTCTCATGGTGACGCGCTCAAAATTCTCTTGCGACTTCTTGAAGACGAAGTTGGCTCGTGGAACAGTCCAGCGCTCGGTGATGCGGGGAAGTGGAACAGGACCGCGAGCACAGAGACCCATGTAGTATGCAGCACGCACAGCGAAATCAGCGAACAGCAACAGGTTGCGAATGGAATAGGTACGCAGCTGCAGGTCGCAAACAGGTACACCGTATTCAGGAGTCCGTCGAAAGGGCCGGAGATGGATGGCCTGGACGTTGACAGGGGCCCGCAGTTCGTCAAGAGCCTTTTGCGTTTCGGGGTCGAGCGGCGTGTTGTCTTCGCCAGGAATGCTGATGCCACGTTCTCTGGAACACCCATGAGCACAAAATCATAACTATCCAACGAACAAACCTACTTTGCAAGTTTAATCGGTTCTATACCCACTTTCTTCCATGTGTGTAACAGCATATTGTGATCTGGCTGCTGTCGCATGATCCTTAATTGTTCTTCCATTTCTTCTTTTGTCTTCGGCTCTAGTCGTTCGTCCTCCCTTTCAGCACGCCTCACACTTTTTTCCATGCTGCATGCATTGTTAGCCGTGTCGCCGGACGTAAATGGACTGGCCACATACGCTCTATAATCCCTCGGATCGATTCCCATTTTGGCCAATCGCTCATCCAAGCTCAAACTTCCATCCTCGAGACCTTGGCCAGGGTTCTTGCTTCTGGTATCCCTATTGTTCATGGCTCTGGAGCTCTTCATCCGCGCAAAACCAGGAGTTCTGGGGAGACATATCCGGTGTGAGGGTGAGATCTGCCGTCAGGTAAGAATTTGTGCAATGCGCCATTCAGGTATTCTGCCGCACCTTCAATTGTTTTGATGGCGCCAGTAATGGTCGCAAGCACTTGGGCGTCGCCATTGCCAGAAGAGGGCTATGGGCTGTCGTTTTGTTGCTGGCAAGCAGAAGTAAAACATCGTCCACTAGGTGCTCGCCGGCCGGCAAAACTTCGCGCCAAGACCAGGTCTTTAGTACTCGGCCCTCCCGCTTCTAATCCCACAATTTGGACTTGCTTTCTCTGATGAATACTTCGAGTGTTCCTTCGTCGAGCATACTTGTTTGCTGATCAAATTCCCGGTTCATTATGGAAGTCACGGATTCTTCTGCTGCACCGAACGCTTACGTTCGTGCTGCAGAAACTGCTAATTATGTTCGTTCCAAGCTTCCAGAGTCACTGCAGATACCTAAAGTAGCCATTGTGTGTGGCTCTGGGTTAGGCGGTCTCGCAGAGACTGTCGAGCCAGAAACGAAGGTACAACTGGCTTACTCTACCATACCTAATTTCCCTCGAAGCACTGGTAAGCTGACACAATGTTTGATCATATGTTGAGGATCTTCTTCATCCTCTGGCGAAGTAGGGCACTGATATATCGGGTACTAGTCCAAGGTCACGCTGGAAACTTTGTGTTTGGACACATCGGGCCCCAAAGGATGCCAGTGGCGCTTCTTGTTGGACGAGCACAGTTAGTCGCCAACAGGCAACATCCTGTGCTCAAACTGCACTTGGGCTCCTGTTGTCAAAGCTAACAGAAATAGTTTCTACGAAGGTCATTCCATGGATGTTGTTACATTTGCCACTAGAGTCTGTAAACTATTGGGCGTGGAGACCATTATTGGTAGGCCCGTGTCTATGGATACGTTCCAGTCGGTATCATTTAACAAGTCACAGTCACGAACGCAGCTGGAGGCATCAACGAAAACTTTGAAGTCGGAGATATAGTATGCTTGAACGATGTATACGTGCCGTTTCCACACCAATTTTTCATCATGTGCTAACGCGTGATAGCATTTAAACCTACCAGGGATTGTTGGAATTCATCCGCTTCGTGGGCCTAACATAGAAGAATTCGGTGTTCGCTTCCCGCCTCTATCGGATGCTTACGACTTGGATCTAAGGCGGCGAACGCACAAGGCATGGAAGAAACTCGGTCTAAATCAGCAGAAAAGACGTTTGCACGAAGGTGTATACGCCTTCCTTTCAGGACCAACGTAAGTCTTTGTAACAGTTCGCTGAATTCGGTACACTGACCGTTACCAGATATGAAACTAGGGCCGAATGCAGAATGCTACGCACGCTTGGCGCAGATGTGGTTGGCATGTCCACAGTGCCAGAGATTGTGGTTGCTCGCCATTCTGGACTTAGAGTGCTAGCATTCAGTTTGGTGACCAACAAAGCGGTACTTGAGGCTGGTCCACGAGGTGATGACGAGATAATCCAAAATATGACTGCAATGGAGTTGGAACAGCATCTTAGTGCGGGAAAGGCCAGCCATCAAGAGGTCTTGGATGCTGGCCGTGAAGCTGCCAAAGATATGCAAGCTTTAGTCAAGCAAATATTGTCAGATCTGCATGAGAATTAGGTGCTCAATTCGATGACCTTGACGGTGGGGGGCTCTGGCTTACCGGTGCCAGCTGTGGCCGTACCAGATCGTGTAACCTGATGTGGCAAGCATACTGGTCGCTACGCCGGTTGGTAGCCGTTATAGATAGTCACTTTGCTATCGATGAAAGATTACTCAAGGCTTAACAACTTTTCCCTTGCGACGTTTTGCCTGCAAGGCCTTGTAAAAGGCTTTTTTGCCACTCGATTTGGATTTCAGGATATCGTCATATTTCTTCTTGAACTTGCCGGAACTCTCTTCTTGTGCTAATACTTCTTCTACAAGTGTTCGTTTACGATCTTTATTAGCGATGCGGCTGTTGTAGTACTCTGTAGGCCCCTCAATGATTGTCCCAACCTGACTGTAGGCGGGCACGTCGGACTTGGAATCAGACTTCTTATAGTGGCGCTTGGGGTCGAGCACGTTGCGCATTTTCAGCAGCTGAAGATCACGACGTAGCTCAGGTGTAAGCTCGGTACGGGGCAAGTTGAACCAGTCAGAGCCAGCGGTGGCCTTCTTGTCCTTTGCAGCAGTTAGCATTGCATCTTGATATGCGTGTAGCAAAACAGGTGTGTAGGGATGCCTCAGTGTAACTATGATAAATAAACCATCAGTGGCGCAGGAGGGTTGCCCAAAACGGGACCCGAATCTGCTCAGTGAAGTTTGGGATAATTATCATCATTGGCGAAGGATGAGTGCTGAAAGAAATAGCATACCTCTTGCCTCTTGCTCTTGACAGCAATCGGGTCTTCGATCTTCCTGATACTGTTCGCTAGAGAACGATCTCTCTGATCTACAAGATTGGAGGCGTGCAATTGCGTGATTGAGCCTTTGGTGGTGATAATTGCGTCGGTGATGTGGCCCGGATTTAGCTTGGGAAGTTGTAACGGCGTATCGGGACTGGAGACCGCTGTTCCTCGATCCTGCTGTATGCGTTGGGACGCATCTTGTAACATGTCGTGAATTTGATGATCGGTAAGGTCTTCTTCCACGTCATCGTCGAGAAGACGCTGGTGCGCTGGCAGAAGGACCATGTTGTTGTTGATGGGTGTAGAGCGTGAATCTTGGATCGAGTTTTTTTATCGTTTATTTTTTTTACGGCGCACGGGCCTCTCGGAAGAACCGCGGCTTGTTGTCATTCCCACTAGGTTCCCTGTCCTGCCCCATGGTTGACTACAAAGGTACCCTCCAGCCATCTCTATCCCCATTTCTATCACCCATCCCCACTCCCATCCCTATTCGCAGCTTCGGTATGGATCCAACAAATCAACGCCAAACACCTGCGGCCCCTCGCCGCTACGACGGGCAAAACGGCAATCCGATGTACGATCCGCAAATTGGTGGTCATTACGGTGCGTCTGCAATCCAGTCGTGCTGGTAAACTAAGGACCATCTCGAGACTGACATATCATACTGTGTATAGGAGCATCAGCTGCAGTGCGTTTCTTTGAAGGCCTCCTCACTATTATCATTTTTGGCTGACTCTTCAAGATCGCCGCCCAAGGCCAAGCACCCGATCCCCAACTATTCATCGGCCCGTGGTCAAACGTACGACTCCCTTTTGCCGCAAAGGGCAGAATCCACTAGCCTGTGAATCACGTGTTGTTCCCGATGCACAGACTGTTGATTTTGCCAACGGAGTGGAGCATTTGAAGCATGCAAGCTAACGGCGCTACAGGTCAATCAAGGCTTGGCAAACCAATACCGCGATATCCTCAACACATACTGGCAGCAACAGGTTACCAAGTTAGAGACAGATGAACATGATTATAAGATGCATCAACTACCACTGGCACGCATCAAAAAAGTGATGAAGGCTGACCCAGAGGTCAAAATGATCTCCGCCGAGGCCCCTATCCTATTCGCTAAAGGCTGCGATATCTTCATAACGGAACTGACCATGCGAGCCTGGATACATGCTGAAGAGAACAAGCGCCGCACACTTCAGCGATCCGATATTGCCGCAGCCCTTTCAAAGTCGGACATGTTTGATTTTCTGATCGACATTGTTCCCCGCGAAGAGGCCCAGACTCATAAGAGAAGTGGTGGGCAAAACGCCGCTGCTGTACAGTCATCTGCTCACGCGTCGGTGCCAGCAGGTGCGCTCGCTCAGCAGGGTGTGCATCAACAACACCCCATGGCCCCTCCTGACTACGGTTTGGGCCAGCATATGCAACAAGCAGAAGAGTTCCGCCAGCCCGTCATGTATCCGGGCGCCGTGCAAGGCGACCCCAGCCCTTATAGCCAGCAACAGATGTTCGACCCAGGCTATGGGGTATACAACCCTATGCCACAACAAACTGTGAGTAGAGATGTTGGAGGTGAAACGAACCGCCGGCTGATCTAAGCAGCAAATGTATCCCGCAGGCCAACGAGATGCTGGGAATGATGCGGATGCTGAGGGCGAAAGGGAAGACTTTGGACCCTGATTGATGCTGCTGCTGCTACTGGTGTTGCTGGTGTCAGTGATTTTGATAAGCATACTATGGACACCCGCGGTCTCTTATGAGAGGGAGTAAAGGGAGAGCAGGAAAAGTGGATTGCAGAAGCTAGGCGACCAAAGAATGAAGGGGGGAGAATCACTTGTAGCATCCGGGGCCGCTTGGCAATTGTACTCGGCCGGCGTGGTAAAGGCGTCCACACGTTGGACAACGGTATGAGGCTCAAGGGCTTCCGTGGTTGGGTATGGATTGGCAAAAGGATAGCTTTGGGAGGCTCATTGGATATAAAGCACACATGTGGGATGCAGAGGATTGAGCGGCGGGGCAGCGCAAAGAAGAACCGCGGTGGTAGTCGAATCTCGGCGCCAATGCCATAGACCCCATGTGCAAAACAATGATTTTAATCAAGTGCGGTGTGACAGTACTTGTAACAGAATGACGATACAGTGGAACGCATATGCACGGACGAATTGCTTTTTGCTTCTTGGTGGTGGCAGACTCGGGTGTGCCCACGACTCAATCGGCATCCAAGAGTCGTGTCAGAGTGTACTGAGTCTGTAGACTACCTAGGTAACGTTATATAACAGATACGGTGCGCTCCGTAGCTACATGTACGCATTCACATCAGCTGAGTCGACTACTGAAGTAGTCAGTCATGTACCTAGGTAGGTACGGTGTAAGTCAACTAGGTAGTGCGTGATAAACCGTCCCGGTAACTACCGTAATTCAGCGTTACTTTGTAGGATCGAACAAGCAAAACACGTCCAAGGCAATTACCCCACCATATGTGGCCCGTGCCTGCCCGTCCACCGCCCGTGCGCCCCTTCCCCCGCGCCCGCCGCCCGCCCGCTCTCAACACCCCACCTCCCCAAGGCCCTACTTTCTCCGTCCTTTTCTCTCCCTCTCTCTCTGCCTTTACACACAGAACCCATCCTCCCTCCCTCTCTGCCATCCTACTTCACTCAAACACCATCGTGGGCGACCTTTCAAGCCTCCTATTTTCCACACCCTAGACTGCTTTACTCGCCGTCACAACCACCCCTCCTTCTTTCTCGCATCCTCCCAACACCTCAACAAAATGGTCAAGGCCGTCGTTGCGGGAGCCTCTGGAGGCATTGGACAGGTCAGCTTGGGCCAGAAGACTTGATTTCCATTCACCACTGACCGCCGCGTAGCCCTTGTCTCTCCTTCTCAAGGCCGACCCCAACGTCACTGAGCTCGCCCTGTATGATGTGGTCAACACGCCAGGTGTCGCTGCCGACCTCTCCCACATCTCCTCGCCTGCCGTAAGCAAATGTTTGACATTTTCAAGAAACATGCTGATGTCCTTAGACCGTGACCGGCTATCTGCCCAAAGATGACGGCCTGAAGCAAGCTCTTACCGGTGCTGATGTCGTCGTCATCCCTGCTGGAATTCCTCGTAAGTGTTGAGCTTGCCACATTTTCCTGCAACTGCTGCTGACTTCATACAGGCAAGCCCGGTATGACTCGCGACGACCTCTTCAAGATCAATGCCGGCATTGTTCAGGGTCTTATCGAGGGCATCGCCCAATACGCACCCAAGGCATACATTTTGATCATTTCAAACCCCGTCAATTCCACCGTCCCCATTGCAGCCGAAGTGCTCAAACGCGCCAACGTATTCGATCCCAAGCGCTTGTTTGGTGTCACCACCCTTGACGTTGTACGAGCCGAAACCTTCGTGGCCAGCATCAATGGCAACAAAAACCCCTCCGAGACCACCATTCCCGTAATCGGCGGACACTCCGGAGAGACCATCGTCCCTCTTTTCAGCCAAGCCAAACCTCCTGTCAACATTCCTGCTGACAAACTTGATGCCTTGGTGAACCGTGAGTTAAACTATCACTGGGCGTAGAGTTCTCACTGACGTGTCAGGCGTACAATTTGGTGGAGATGAGGTTGTCAAAGCAAAGGATGGTGCCGGTTCTGCTACGCTCTCCATGGCCTATGCAGGTTATCGGTAAGTATGGCATCATTGCGGGCTGCATCATGACTAAAGAGTTTCAGATTCGCCCAGAAGGTCATCAAAGCCAGCAAGGGTGAAAAGGGTATTGTCGAGCCCAGCTACGTCTACCTTCCCGGTGTTCCAGGTGGTGAATCAATTGCCAAGACTACCCAAGTTGACTTCTTCTCTGTCCCCGTTGAGCTCGGCGTGAGTTGACCATGCCTCGCTACTGAAGAATTTTACTGACATTGTCTAGGTTGACGGTGTCGAAAAAGTTATCGACGTTGTGAGCAGCGCCAATGACCATGAGAAGAAGCTGCTTGAAGCTGCCTACACCGGTCTGAAAGACAACATCTCGAAAGGCGTCGAGTTCGTCCGCAACCCTCCGCAGAAGTGAGTGTTTCGCGTTCATGTTGTCGCCGCTTCCTGATGGATTGATACTAATTTCGCCTCCGGCAGATAGATTATAGAGCGGTGTGATGATTGAGAGTGCATGTCACTCATGACGAGAAAAACAAAACATCTAGAATAAAACAAACTAGGTCCAGAATGACTGAGTTCGAGGATAGGGAGGTGTCAAACCTCAATGACCAGGTAGCTTAACAAAGCATGTCCAGTGTCCCCAGCATTTTGCATTTGCCTTGACATTCTCTCGCGTGATGTGTAGTGATTGTGTGGATGCGGGTTTGACGACCATAAATCGCGGTTACTTTTCCACTTCTTAGACTCAAAATTACTGGGGCACGGCCAATTCCTGAAACTTGACCCATTGGTCGCTACGAATACAGGCGAATGTCAACCGCCCTACGCTCAGGCTTTTGCACCCACGGTCCGGATCTGAAAGGTCGCCGTAGGCAATCCACTCGTCTCTGCTGTCACTGTAGCCGTGACGCCTAACCCGGCCAGGCACCCTCTCACCAACCCTGCCGGAAAATACAGGAATGGCTGCACTCTGGTGATGCTGTTCGCGTCTCTGCCCAATCCTGGATCGCCAGTTGCAGCGGCGGCTGCCGCTACCGTTGGGTCGTATTTTTTGGTGTCGAAGGACATGCGTGATAAAGGCTTGAAAGTGTTGTCTGTTAGTACGTAGATGCCGCGATGGTTTGTCTTTAAATTGTCTATCTGCTTTCGAAACAGCAGCGTCCATAGATCTTTACAAAGAAACTTGATTGTGCTGAGAGGATCCGTTGGGCGAGGCGTCGCTCGAGAGAATCTACCGTATGAACTGTCAGTACGACCTGCTTGTTCCAACGATGCGGTAGAAATATGAGAACATACCGCTCCACGATCCCAAGGCCCACCCGATAGCCCAGGCTTTCTAGCCGATGGAATACAGCTTCCCTTGCCTCTTCCTCGTCCACTGGTGCAGTGCCACCCGCAGTAGTCCCAGGCCCACCCGCGCCACTAGCACCTATAGTACTGCTCGTCTCGTTGTCAACTTGCGATCCTGCTCCTCCTGTGCTTGGTTTTGCCGTAGATGATGTGTCTGTATCTAACCAGTCTTCTTCTCTCGTTGCAAGGTCGGCGCTGATACGATACGCCATGGGCACGAGCTCTATGAGGAGCAGGTCGAGCGAGGAGAGGCTGACAAGGGTAGCTGTCGGGTCCATTAAAGCAGCACCATCAGTTGGTGTTGGATTCGATTGAGACATGTTTCCTTTCTTCGTCCCCCTCTCTCGAAGACGGCGTGCTGCTTCGTAGAGTTATGTATTGGGATGGTTGGGAATTTGTAGGCGGGCGGCGTCGTACACTCTCTCGGTCGCGTTGTGAGTGGCGGTAAGCAAGGTCGTGTCAACGCAATAATGTTGATCTAACAAGGTTTGTATACGGGAACGCGTGGAATATGTGGTATTTTGGAAGGTGCTGAAGTCTGGTCTTGTCGTGTGGTGTGTTCGGAGCGTTGGCTAATTCCTGAGAGGATCCCACGACATGTGGCTTGGCGTCCCTGGATCCTTAATCAGTCTAGAACCCCAAAAAGGACGGAGCCACTATTTCACTGCACAGCTATAGCGGAGCGACTTCTACGTAGTTTATCCAGCATTTATACAAGATTGGATACGTTTATAACTACGATAGTGCGACACTAGATAAATATAACCGAAACGGAATTGTGTGTATTAAAAGTACATGTACATATCGATGATGGTAGACGGAGTTACTTAACTGATAATAGTATGAATAAAGGGAAATTGAATCAACTGCGACTGCTCCAAAAATTCTTCTTTGTACCCAGTTTCTTACTGTTCCGCGGCCTCGTCTTTTCCAGTCTCCTACACGTCACGTCTGCCTTTACCAAGATAAAGTTCTGGTCAAATATGTGACCATTGGCGTTGCCGCATCTTTCAAGAGCAGGAGCAAGGCTCATTTGCACCCTTCTGCCCTTACGTTCCTCGCCTTCGTCAATGTCCTCCATTTCAGAATCATAAAATCCATAACCCCAAAATTGGTTGGGTTGGCTACCGGTAAATGTGACAAAACGATAGTCGGCGCGTTGCTTTTTCATCCGCAGATCAAGTGCTACAGCTGCCGATACGATGGTGTAAAGCTGGTCTTTCCCTTCCCGTAATGAAATCGTACTCCATGGCCGTAGCCTTTTCCTTAATCTGCCACAAAATCTTCTGATCCATTTCAAGATCGGCTTAGCATCAAATGTCGGGCTCCATCTACCATCCACCTCGGGCACCAACAGATTGACTGTCAGGGCTCGCCAACGATGGTATTCTTCGGCTTGTTCCTCGTTCTTGACGGCTGACAAGTTATAATGAGTACTTTGTGGTAGGGAACTTCGCGGGAAAAATATACCTTTCCGCAGGGTGTCATTGATGGGCCTAAGCTTTCTGTCGCCCAGTTTGCCCGCCCAAATATAACCACAACCCTTATCTAGGTTGCTGAAAACGCGCCGCTGAAGTTGAGACCACAGAAATGCTTGAACGAGGAGTGGTCTATCGTTAGCGTGCTTAAGGTAGGAGGTGTAATCATCGGTTAAGGCGCCAAATAGTTCTTTGGAAGAATGGACATGGGGTCGATTCCGTGAGGTGGGAGGGCCAGAAAAATACTCCTTGGACCACGCGCGGATTTCCCCACGTAAATTCTGGAGGTCTTCAATAAGCGTTGCTTCCTCTGATCTGTACACGACAGAGCCTCGCACTGGGATACCATGTGGTCCCATTGATTTCCTCTGCAACTCTTTGCGAAGTGCATCTCGTTCCCTAGTGACCTGGTAGAAACGCTGGACCAAATCCTCCTGAGTGCTCCCTGCCCGCACATCTGGTCGCGAAGCTGACTTGGGCGGGATAAGGGGCGACCCATTTACAGAAGGCGGGTCCGAGCTCAACGAGCCAGACTCAGAGGACATATCTCCCACCGCCTGTGGTGAGGCCTTGTTGGTGGGTGGAGGGGCATATCGAGTTTTGGTCTTGGGCACGTTTTTCGGCAATAGGACTTCTTCGTCAGACCACTCTGGATCGTCGTTGAAAGGATCGTCCATGGGGGCCACGAGGGAGGAGGGGTATCTGGGGGTGACGGCGTGAGCGAGAGCGTGAGTGTGGGCGTGAGCGAGAGAGGGCGAGGCGGAGGGCAGGAACTCGGCGGAAGGACAGGACTGCTTCAGAGCACTGAGGGTGGAAGTGCGCACAGCTTTTGATTTTTGAGTCAGTCAGCCTTAGTCGATGTACATGCAGTGATCCAGGGACGGAGGATTGAAGCGCTCGTTGGTTCAACTCAATCATCCACTCGTGCACGAGACGGTAGGACCAAGAGAGAAGAAGACATCAGACGCACCGGGATCCGCCATAGCAAAGGACCATGCTGCTAGGTAGGTGGGCGATGCTCGCAGCTACATGTACTTCTGCTTGCAATGAGGGGGCTGGGGAACTGGGAAAAGCATGTACATGAACCGTCTTGCACACGATGCACCGTAAATAAATAACCAACAAGCAAGTAGCCTGGCCATGCAGCCGTGGGATTGCCAATTTAGGCGGGGGGAGCGGTTGGGGAGGCGGGGCGGCTAGGCCGAGGCTCGCCCAATCAGGCCGGAGAGGCGTGACTCGTCGCATTCAACGAGTTGAACCAGGCTGTTTGTTGGCCAGGGCCGTTAGTGGCCAACGACGTAATTTTTCCACCGGGCGTTTGTTGACCCGGTGTACTGTATTAACGTTAGTATTGTACTGTAGCGACTGTAAATGTGCTGATGAGCTAACCGCCCCCAAAGTTACTGTAAGTTACCTTTGTAGAGTCCCAGGCCACATGGCACATGGCACCAAGCACAGCACATGGCAGGAGCAGGCGTGGCACGGTGGCAGGACTGGAAACTCAAACTTGGGATGGATGATGACTAAGGCCACAATTCCGCTCCACTACAAGTACATGTAGGTACCACTAAATCAACTACTTAACGTTAACTAGTTAGTGAGTCAAACTGGTTACTTATCATCAAACAAATGCAAATGCGACGCACTAAGATACCACCACCACCACCACCACCACCACCACCACCACCACAACCACAACCAGACACAAACACTGTTTCCTCTCTTCTTCTTCTTCTTCTTCCTCCCACTTCACCTTTGCCGTCTTCGTTCGCTTTTACATTTTCCCCTAGGCCGATTCGGGCATAGCTTTCTCATGCCAACACGTGCCTACTCCTTACAGTCAAACATTGAATCCAGTCCCCTCGAAAACCTTGAACACCATATTACTTGACTTGCTTCCTTCATGCTCGTAAAACCTTGCCTCGTTTTGACCTTTTTGTTCACCACTACCTACTCTACTCCGCTCAAGAACTTGTATCATGTATAATTCTAGTTCGGCGCCGCACTCTCCCGGATCTGCCATCAAGCCTCCCAGTAGTGGTCGGCATCGTGTCATCTCTTCGTGCCTGACCTGCAGGAGAAGGAAGGTTCGGTGTGATCATGTACATCCCGTATGTGGAGCTTGTGCTCGGGGCAGCCACCTTTGTACATATGCCACAGATGGAAACTCGGCACCAACCACTGCGGCCAGCCGCCACAGGATCTTCAAGTCTAGTACTACCACCAGCGGGATGGCAGCAGGCGGAGCCGATATTCAGGGTCGTTTAGAGCGGCTAGAGCGGCTCCTCGAGAAAGCAGTTAGCGTACGTCCTGCCCAGCCGTCAACCAAAAAGGAGTTTGCAGATGATCAAGTCAAGTACGATCAAGTATCCCCTTCCGACAGTCAGACCTCGCAGCCGGGTATGTCTTCGGATAATCAGGACGGAACTTTATTGTTGGATGGGGAACAAACTAGATTTGTGTCTTCACTACACTATGCCCTGTTGGCCGATGAGGTAAACAAAGAACTCCTTTTGACCTCCACTTCCCCGCTTGATACTACAGAAGATGTCACTGATCAGCAGGCAAACAGATCCAGGACATTAAGGCACTTCTGAGTGTCCAAGATGAAGAGCGCCATGATGAGCCTACCCGAAACAATCTTGTTCACCTTCTTTCGCTCGGAAAAGCCCGGATTAGCCAGACCTTAGGGCAATTCTTGCCTGAATCGCAGAAGCATCGGGATATACTTCTTGATGTTTTTTTCACAAATGTTGATCCGATGCTTCATATCACCCACAAACCAACTCTAACTCGGAAGTTCAGTGCGTACCTGCGAGAAACACATCCCATGTCCTTTGCCGTGTTTTATGCTTCCGTGAATGCTTTGCCCGCAACAGTAGTCGAAAACAAGTTTGGGGAGAAGAAGGAAGAACTTTTAGCCAAATTTGAACTGGGTGTGGAGATTGGGTTGGCACGAGAGAACTATTTGACGACATCAAGTCTTGAAGTATTTCAGGCTTTCGTCATCTGGTTGACATGCATTACAAAGGAAGAAGACATGGGTATGTCGAGCGCTCCGCATCATCTCACATTAATTGACACCAAACTGCAGGTAAGGCGTGGACTTTACTTGGTGTTGCTATTCGCATAGCTTTAAATCAAGGGCTACATAGAGACCCTTCTTTATTTCCTGCGGGATCTTGGGACGCTGTCACCATTGAACTGCGACGCCGAACGTGGCATCAGGTCTGTCATCTCGAATTTCGAGCGGCAGAATGTAAGGGACAAGAACCGAGTATATCCGAAGATGACTACACCACTCTTCTCCCACGAAACATTGAAGACGAGGAGCTCATTGAAGGTGCTAGTCCGGGAGCATCGCCGTATGACGAAGGAAAGTTCACTAGCATCACCTTCCAGATTGTTCGATTCATAGGGATGCGCGCTTTACGGCATATAATCAAAAGTACGTATAGGCTAGAGCGAAGAATGCTAGAATCAGGGCTTCACGGCACATCGGGACCAGATCCTGCTCAGGAACTCAGAGACATATATGAGCAAATCAAAACCATGGTCAATAACATGCATGAAGAGAAGTATCGAAAATACCTGAGATTTTGTAATCCTGAGGTACCACTACAACGTCTTGTGCTTGGCCTGTCGTCGTTGATGGAGTGGAGGTGTTACCTGCTCTTCTGGCTGCGCATGCCACGTGCCTATCGCGATCTGGTCTTCTCCAGTGAGATCAGGAAATCGTAGGTGTATATTGCCAACCTAGTGGAATCATCTGACAACCTCTTCAGTATATTCGAAAAGTCTGTCAATTGCATAGAAACACTGAACAATGCCTCGGTGGACGTTGATGCCGCGCGTTTTCAATGGCATATAGGTGCGGCATCTTTCCACCACGGCCTGTATCTCCGAGATTGACGATCACGATCTAGGGTCTCACTCGACATTCCAAGCCATCATGCATATCTTATCTGAACTACGAAATCCGCTCTTTGATGCCCCTGACCGACAGCGAGCACTACGTGCGCTCGAACTTTCGAGACTGATAAAAGAAACGAATCACACGAAGCCGTGGCAAGCCATCAAAAGTATGATTGATAAACTGCTCAGCAACTCACAATCGGACAACTCCACGAGTGTGGCCGATCGCGTATCAATGCCCGCCATAGCGAACACATCCCTGGAAATCAACCCCTCGCTATATGCTCCATCACATGAATCGTCCTATACCGCACCAGATGACGTCGCACAATTGGTAACTTCGCAAGCACAGTCGCAGATACAGTCTCCTTTCCAAACATCACAACCCGACCAAATGCAGTTTAATTGGGATGACTTGAATTTGAATGACATTGTAGGCATGCCGGAAAATGGAAGTAGGAATGACATGCCGGAATTTGATTTTGTTAGTGAATTGTATGCGACAGAATTGAAATATCACTGACCTACCATATAGGGCTTTTGGGGCGACCCGATCAACTTCGGTAATGAGCAAATGATAACTTTTCCTACGGATACCGAGCTGTACACTCCATGGAACTTTTGATAGTTTATTTTTAAAAACACCAGAGGGTGGGCAGGGGGGAGGAGTAGTTGGGAATGGCCATGTGAATCGATTGAAATCCATTGTAATATGGACTAGGATAGGGGGCATGCTTGTACCTACGATTTGAGGAAGATGGACACCATTACGCTGCAACGTGTAGGTAGGTGGTTGAGGGCAATAGTCGGTGCCCTAACGTGGATAATCGGGTGGGCGAGGGTATATATATATATATATATGCACTGCTCTCAGGACAAACGCAGGAGTAAACGCAGTGAGGTCATGTGACAGGGGTATCAACCAACACAACGACGTCAAAACTCCTGGTTACAAGTACTGCAGCGTATTCTTGAAAATTCAAAACTATCAACTTTGAACATTATTCTCATATTGATCCAAACTGGATGGGTAGTCAAAAAATATGGAATATAGATCCAATACCAGAACGCCAACCTGCGTCTATGCATCATACCGTGAATCATCCCTGACGATATATACTTGCCCAATCAATACGGTACAGCCGACCACCATGGTAATGGCAATAATAGGCAGGTTATACCTCATAAAATCGCGACTGCGCACGTAGATGAATTTGCGTTGCAATATATCCCGCCAAAGCAACCCGGCCAACGACGCGCTAAATGCCACGCTAAACGCACCATAGTTGACTCCAATCACCATGCTATACACAGTGGCCCAGAAGGTGCGGTTCGAGATGGCAGTGTCATTCATTATGTGAATGTCTTGCCATGCTTGAACAACGCGCGAGAGAAGAATCGCAGTTCCGATGTTTGTGCCCGCAAACTGGAAATATGTGAGTGGTGGAATTAGGTAGAAAGAAGGGGGTAAAGGGAACTTACGTTGCAAAGGATTACGGAAATGAAACCCATACCGCCGATCGCACCAACCGTGCCGGTTTTGTTGACCCAGGCATCCCATCCATAGGCAAAAACAGGGACCCATCCTTTTGTGACAAGGGCTTGCACAAGGATGAACATACAGAACGCAAAGGGGATAAGGGCAATTGGAAGATGGGTCAGAACAGTTGCAGCAGTGGGAAAGGTGATATGAAACCAGTTCCAGCGAGCTGCAGCAATGGTCGAAAGCATACGCCGCTCTTGTATCTGTGTAATGGGCTGAGCGGCGGGTTCGCCGGTTGGTGAACTCGGTGTTGGTCCTACTGTATGCTTCTCTTCATCGTCCCCCGGAATAGCTGGAGAAACCATTCCAGTGTCGGTTCGGCGTTCAGTAGCTATCCGTCGAGACTCGTGCCTATTCATCCACCCCCAGACAATATCAAAGCAAAACGTGACGATTGCTGCTGGACTTGTGATCCAGAACGCGTGGATTTTATGGCCGTTTTGGGTCACGGCATTTACAATTAGAAGAGTGATCAAGGTGATTGCCAAAATAGAGGCTGCAACGGTGGCTCCGACCTTATCCAAGTACGGGTTCATGATCTCATTGAGAGGTAGAACCTTTTCGGGTGGGTCCTCCGCATTAACTCCGGTACTCTCCGTGATGGCCTTGGGAACATTAGGGTTGACTGGTTTCCTTTCCTGCTCTTCCTCGGACAACTGATGCATCTCGATGCGTTTGGGGACGAGAGATTCGTCGCGGAAAACAACATAGAGGAGAGCTGGGAAGAGAACAATGCCTGTGACGACAGTGGGAACGACTATATTGGCAGAGTAGTTGATGAATTTTATGCTGAAGGCGCCGGCAATTACTAGATTAGTAGGGTTAGACGACACGAGAATGGCTGAGGCAATATTAGCCACAGCGAACTGGGCATAAATCCAGGCACGAGGATGGGCGATGTTGGCAGAGACACGGGTCATATAGGCGAGGAAGGGAGTGCCAGAGAGGATAATGGGGTCGTTGCCGATGCCAGCTGTGAGTACGAAGAAAAAGGCGTAGAGGGATAGGTAGAGACGATAGCCGGCGTTACCACCCGACTTCAAGACGCGGTAGGCCATGTAACGGATGAGGCCCGAGGCATCGATGGAGATGGCAATGTAGGCGAGGGAGACGAAAAAGAGCATGATGTCGTATGGGGCGATGTTGTTTGCGCCAATAATGCCATCGTGCACTTCGGTGCGGCCAATGGCTAGGATAGCCAAGAGGAAGAGGTTGGCGATGAGGGGCGCGGTGACAAAGTTCATCGGTACATTGAAGCGCACGAACGCACTGCTACCGTTGCCGCGGCTGTCGCTTTTGGGTGCTGCAATACGCAGAGACTCGAGGGTCTTGGATATGGCCCGCGGGAGAAAGCGTGGGACATAGATGGGGATGGTAAAAGGGAACAGCACAGTGATGTCTTGGAGGGATTAGTTGGACACACTGATAGCGGGTTCGGGTTTAAACAACTTACTTGTCAAGATGAAGACGACTAACGTGAGTATAGAGCGCCAGTCTTTGATCTGCGAAGTGTCCAGACTTGCCCGGATGCGCTCGATGTCGGCAGCAGAGGCCATGTTGCTGTGTGCTGTTTTCACGTGACGAGGTGAAAAGCGGGAGTGGGATTGATGATCAATGTCGGAAAACGGTGAAGGGCGGTGGTGCAGAGAAAGAGGAGATGCAAGGTTGCTGTGTTGGAAGCTGGATTGTGATCAGTCGATGCTCTTATATATCGTGCCCATGTGTATATGTATATTGATGTATCTACACATGCAGCATGTACATACATAGGTAGATATCAATAGTTTTCAGTGTTAGAAATATCAGGCGTCGCTCAAAGAGTCAGTCAAGTGCATATTCAAGAAGCGCTAGCCGTGTCGGTCGCAACGCCGTCGACAGCGTAGAGGACACTGAACCGGACCGAGAGAGACTTCAAACATGATGCGAATGGAAATGGGACGGAAGGGTGGGAGTGCAGAAGAATGATGGCATCTATTGGAAGAAGTGACAGCAGTGGCCGAGGTTGTCGCAAAACCTTGGAAGTGTTGAAGGCGGGCGGAAAAGGCTAGCGCAGCGCTAGCTAGCTGCTACGCGTGCTAATTAAACATGTTGTGCTAACTGGAGCGTTCTCTTTTTACGACTTCCATATATAACTTATGTAACGCAACCCAACCACACGGTGCTGCATTGCGGTGCGGTGCGTCATCCCAAGATCCTCACCACCGCCCGCACCTGTCCTGTTGCGGCTAGCTCCGACCTTGGCGCCGTGCCACTTTTCAAACGTGCATCTGCCTCGCTCCTCAATTGGTAGGTAAAGTTACAATACATGGTAGGTACCTTGATGTGCGCACCATTCCGACCTTGTCATGTGACTGATCCCGATCCTCCCTCCAGACATCAATCTGGACATGGACCTTCTCCCCAAGAGCTTCAAAAGAACTTGGAACTGTCAACATCGACGGACGTGTACACAATTAGCTCCGCCGTGTGCTCGACCTCTTGGCATCCCTCTTCTGGCTCCACCCTCCAGTTGTTTGCACCTATGAATCTACATGTACCTACATGTGTGTAACAACCTGACACCTGAGCCAAGCGAGTGCAAACCTTCCTTCACCTGACTTGTTGGGACTGGCCAGGCATACGTCTATTCATTTCCGTCTGGTTGGATATTTTCGCTGCTCCAAAATAGCAAGCCAAGGCACGCCGCATTGGCAATGGCTGCGAAGATTCTCGTGTTGCCGGCCAAAAGCCTCCCGGCTGGTCTCCGTAACCATTTTTGAGGCAAGTCGAATTAGACACCCAGGGCATCATGACTTATCTCATTATCAGGTGAGACTGAAGCACCCACCTACCTTGGAGTTTTGCCCATCCATGAATAGCTACATCGCCTTCCTATTTCTTAAGGTATCCACGCTGGCTTGACTTCCATCATCTTGTCACTCATCACATCGTCCTCTTGCAATTTGCTGGTCATTACTTCCTTTCTCTTTCCTTCTGTTTCCTTCCTTCTCTCTCTCCTTTTCTTCATTCTTTGTCCCGTTTACTTTTTTCTTCTCTTGGTGATCCCACTTTCATGTTCTTTAAAGCCACCCTCTTTTTGGTATACTTGAAGCCTGTCTAAACTACGTGAATCTTATCCTGATCTCGTTATCCTTCCGCCCATGTCATCCACGACCGCTATGGAGCGACAGCATATACCCATTTCTTACGTGAATGAGCGGGAGCAAACCCATGGGGATGGGCCAGGGGCGCAATACATCGACGAAGATAGGACTGGATATGACAACTTTACAAAGTTTTCCATGCGGAACGAGTACCCGTCCAACCCAACCGAGCTAGCTGCCACCCTCCATATGATCGAGGAGATCAGAGCATCACTTCTGGAGCAGTCGGAGAGGATGACACTTCAGACACCCCGTACACCTCGTACACCTCGTACACCTCTTAGAATGAAATCCCCACGCGCTCATCTAGAGTCGCCCGCGCATCAAGTTCCGCCTCTTCCCGACAATATAAAGCCAAGCTCATACAGCCCCCGAGACATGAAGCAACCGACTATTTCTAAAAGAGGGACCAAGCAACTCAGTTTCGACGATGGGGACGTCAAGCAAGCCGAATTTGATGGGGATATCAAGCTACCCATCAGTGATGGCAGAGACGTTAAGCAATCTGCCTTCAATGACAGAGCTCATAAGCAGGTCTCATTGGGGGAAGGCGACGTGCGTTTTCCCAAAGACCTTCCTCCGAGAGAGCATAGACAAAGCATGTGGCGTCGCTCTCTATATCACATGGACCCTGCCAACCGACGGACTAGCACTATGTTATTCGGCCCGGGTGGGCCTGCTACACAGATTGACCCTGTGAATCCCGCAGGCCCTGACGATTGGAAAAATACGGGATCCAATGCAATAGCCAGACATGACTACTTGTATAAACTTTCTCAAGCACTCATGCTTTACGGTGCTCCTGGTCATCGGCTAGAGAGATACCTGTCCATGACGGCCGTCGCCTTGCAAACCAGCGTCGACTTCACTTTCTTGCCTGACAGTTTGACTATGTACATTGACGACGCGAAGAACCACACTGGCTACTCCCGGCTCATCAAGGGCGCAGGAACAGATTTAGGTCGTTGGCTTGACGCCCACAATGTCTCAAAGCACGTCATTAACAACAATATGACCGTTGAGGAAGGTATATACGAGCTGGACGAAATTGCCAGTAGGAAGCCACAACATAGCGACTGGTTCCTTCTTTTTATCTATGGTCTCGCTGGCATCGGTATCGCTCCGTTTGCTTATGGCGCCCGTTTTGTGGACCTTCCACTTTGCTTCGTATTGAGTGTCATGTTGGGGGTGATGCAGATCAAGCTTGCGCCTCGCAATCACCTCTATTCAGTTCTTTTCGAGGTCTCAGCTGCTATCCTGTTTTCCTTCCTCGGTCGTTTGCTTGGCTCCATCAAAACTTCAGAAGGTAACAGAGTCTTCTGCTATGGGGCCATCAGCGAGGCAGCCATCAACCTAGTCCAGCCCGGGTACTGGATCACGAACGCGTGTCTCGAGCTTATGAACCGCCAAATTGCTACCAGTGGATCCCGACTCATGTATGCGTTAGTCTACGCACTTTTACTGGCGTACGGTGTGTCTATTGGCTCTTCTCTATACGGCCTCATTGATCACGATGCTGTAGCAAGCACGGTTTGCGAGGATCAAATCAGTCCTTTCTGGAATCTCTTCTTCGTGCCTTTTTTTTCTTGTCAAGTCGCCATTCTAGGCGGCGCAAAATGGAAGCAGCTCCCTGCCATGGTCTTCATCACTTTTTCTATGTACTGCGCTTTCTTCTTTAGCTCACGTTTTGCTCGTGGTTCTTTTACCGTAGGTACAACTGCTGGAGGCATGACTATGGCACTTCTCGGCAATGCATACGCGCGAATGGGTCGCAAGATCGAGTGTGCCCTCGAGGGCAAGTTTTCTCGAGGCTCTCACCCGTCATCCTCCGCATCCAGTCAAGGCAGTAACGTTGGTGGCTATGCTGTTGATATAGAGCATACGGGATCTGTGTCGACGACGGGAAGCACAAAGAGCCTCAGGTCGCATGTTGGGTACACATGCGCCGCTGCAGCCATGGTACCAGCGATGATCGTACTTGTACCCAGCGGTCTGGCAAACAGAGGGTCACATCTAGCCGGAATACTGGCCGCCGAATCAATTATTCGGAACCAAACGGGCGTTCCTGACTTCCCAAGTATCAACTCCGAAGTCTTCACTGCGGCATTACCCATCTATCTCAACGTCATACAGGCCGGATTGGGTATCGCCGTAGGATTATCTATAGGTGCCTTGGCCATATACCCCTTTGGAAAGAGTCGCAGTTGGGTTATGAGCTGGTAAGAGTATGTGATTTAGTCTCGTTGGCTCTTGGAGAGGTGCTGTGTTACTCTATAGATTATTTCTCTTCTAACCTTGCTGCACTTACCCTTTTTCATTCGTTTCATTATCTTCCCCTCGTCTTGGGCTTTTGTTTTTGTATCTCTATTGGTGTTTATGTGCTGGGCCCATACCTATACAATCGTTTTCTCTAGAACATACAATATAGGAACAATAAAGCTTACTTTCTCTACTATTATCGTATATATTCTTACTTTTTATTTATTATTAGGGGATATAAAAAGCCACGGCCTAGCTCTTAGGAAACTGCCCTTTCCTTACTATTTATCTATATTATCCTTTTTATTTAATAGATAGGTAGTAGATCTATACTAATTTCCTAGGCTATTCCTATTTTATTTATTCCTATATATAAAAGCGTTAAATTATAATTAGGGGGGTATATAAGATAAAAGAGTTATAATCTAATATAGTAAAATACCTATAGTAAAGAGCTATCTAGGTAGTAAAAACTAAAGTATATATAAAGACCTAAGTAATAGTTAATCTACTTTAAGTTATATAATTTAGTTATATAACTAGCTTTATAATACTACCTTTTTTTTTAAAATAAAATAGTTTTTTATTTATTATAGCTTTTTTTTTTTTTTTTATTTAATAATTTTTTTTTATATTTTTATTTAGGTAGAGATACCTAGGTAGTACTTTAGTACTATTTCCTTATTATTTAATAAAATAAAAAAAAATAATAGCTTTTTATTTATAATTAAAGTTTTTTTAAAATAAAATTATATAACGTAAGTTATAAGTAAGCTAATTACACAAGTGAGCTAATTACTCTACTAAGCCCGCACTAGATTACTCTATAAAACATGTAATATATTATAGGATTTAGACAAAATAGTATTCTACAACCCCTCTATATAATCTATAGATGTATCTACTATAGTTTTACAAGTTTACGCGTTATGCCTAGTCTTACTATATTACCTATAGTGTCTTTAAGATAGCTTACCTAGTTTAGTGCGCCTACCTTTTTTTACCTTCTTACTATTACTACGTATTCTAAATTCTTATAGAGAGGCTAATTACTATTTTTTTTTAGCTATTAATACTCTTTAATTCTAAATACGCTTTTTTTTATATAATTTACGTTGCGTAGCAGCTTTATTAGCTGCTTAAAGCTTAGTATTCTCCTTTTACGCTAATACTAGCTTATACGTAATTATAGCTACGCCTTTTACTAGCTTTTTAAACGCCTTAACTATAGATATTAGAGAGCTATCTATATACCTTTAAATCCTCTACTTTACTAGCATTAATTATAATCTAAATTCTAGAGTATTTCTTAATATCTATAACTACTAGAAGTCTTTATTAATAATAGGTAGTAAAGGCGTGTAAAGCTTAATATTAAGCTTTAATATTACTACGTCTAGGTTAAGAGGAACTAAGCTAGCGCCTTAGAAGCCTCCTTAGATATTTTTTTTAGTAATTAAAACTTTAAAAGTAGTAATAAAGTAAGGTAGGAACTTAGTTTTTATAATATAGGTAATTTAGTTATATATTAGATTTTTAGCTTAGCGCCTATACGCCTTCTTTAATAGAGTAAAATACCTTATATTAAAGGGCTGTAAGAGATAGGATAAGTAAGTAGGTATATAGAGTGTAATAATCTTATTAGCTTTATAGTAATTTTAGAATTTAAGTAAGTTATAGCTTTTATAGCTATTAATAATAAGTAGACGTACAGCACTAATAGTACGCTTTTTTATATACTTATTAAAGTACTTTAGCTACTATAAACTAAGCTTATTTATTATTTAGCTGTTTTTAGAGACTATAATAACCTAGTTAGAGGGTAGATTCTCTTCTTTATACTAGGTGGAGAGGTGGTACTTACCCTAAAAAATAATAAAAGGTAGGATTGCCTAGCCTATCGCATTAATACCTTAAATAACTATAGCCTACTTCTAATTACCCTATTATACGCTCTTTAGCCGTCCTTAACGCTTAGAGCCTATAACTACTACTTTAGTTAATATTATACCTATTATAAAGCTAAACTTGTTAAAATTATAGGTATCTTTATCCTAGATGCTGTACTTAGATTTCGTATTTTTTATAAGCTAGAACTAGCCCTATATAACCTTTAGATCTTTATAGAGAGCTTTTTTATATTTATACTTTTAATTAAACTTTATTATAAGCTCTAGCTAGCGCTTAACAAAGTTTATAGCCTAGTTCTAGCCTACTAGTTTTAGGCTACACTTAGCCTATAGAGAATTAGCTTTATCTACTATAGCAGCGAGCTAGAATAGAAATTCTTAAGTATCTAGGTTAAGTATATTCTAAAAAAGCACCTACTCTTCTATCTTTAGAAGATTAATTAAATTAGGCGCGTAATTGCGTTAAAAGGTAGTTCTAGCACGTTATATACTTAGTATACTTTAAGGTATGTTATAGATCTATATAGTGCGTTATTAAAATAGTGTTATGTCTTATTTAATAGCCTAAAGTATAAGCTATATTCTAGCCTCTTTTAATTCTAATAGCTAAGTAGGTTATTAAGATATTAAAGAAACTATTAGTT